>VWYK01069841.1:14260-39132 GCA_013399775.1 Semnornis frantzii
GGAGCCGGGTGAGGCCGGTGGGGGCGAGGGAGCTGCGTGAGTCGGCCCTGCCGAAAGGTTCGTGCGTGGAGGCGCTCCGGCCCGCTAGGCAGGTGGCGAGGGGAGCCCTGGTGCCAGCTCCGGGAGGGCAGGAACAGGCTCTGGTGAGGAAAGGAACCACGCATTTGGGACAGCCGCGTTCAAAGCAGCGTCCCGTGCGCGTGTTCGTCCTACTGCGGGCTTCAAGGGACCAAGATTCTTACCTGGGTTCTTCTAAGAAAACCGCTGGAGGAACCTGGCCAGGTATCCAGAATCATTGATTGGGTTGTGTTGGAAGGGACCTTTAAAGGTCATCGAATCCAACCGCCCTGCAGTCAGCAGGGGCATCTTCAAATAGATCAGGCTGCCCAAAGCCCTGTCTAAGCTGGAACGGTTCCGGGATGGGGCTTCTACCACCTCTCTAGGGAACCTGGGCCAGCGCCTCACCACCCTCAGTGTGAAGTGTCTTCCTTCTATCTAACCTAACTCTCCCCTCGTTTAGTTTAAACCCATCACCCCTTGTCCTGCCACAACAGGCTCTGCTCAAAAGTCTGTCCCCATCTTTCTTACTGATCCCTTTAAGTAGTGAAAGAAACTCAGAGCACCCTTCAGGCTTCTTGGGGGGCAGTGAGACTCTCCCAAAGGAAACATGGCCTTCTCCCCAAAAAGTCATGACCGAATGTCCTCCCCTCCTTCCTTCTCCCCTCACTTTTTTGAGGGAAATCCACAGCAGGGGGTCCTTAAGCAACGCACAAGCTATCGTCCCATGGAATAAACTTGGACCGAAAAACCCAAACAGCTCAACTGGAACAGAGCCTGCATTTAAACCAGAAGCCAAGAGATCACTGTCTAAGGGAATGAAACGTTTGGACAGTCTTGAAGCAACTGCATTTTTACTAAGCAGTTGCAATTGAAAAAAACCCAAGACCTGGATAATGGGAAATGCTCTCCCTGCACAGCAGACACAGGCTAAGCCTAATAAACATCTGTCTTCAGATCTCCGTGGTAGAATGCTGCCAAAATATTTGAAAATCATCACAAAAATGTTTCTGAGGACACTTCCAGAGGCGGCTCAACTTTCTGCTTGTTTTACAGTAAGCCAAATCCAATCCCCACCCTTCTCCCAGCCCTGTGGGGCTGTTCCTGTGGGGGGTGCAGAACTGCTGCGGTACCCCAGCGCTGTTCTCCTGCCTGGTTTGTGTCACCACATTGCCCTGGAAGATTCCATTCCCACTGGGGACACGTGGAGGCACCACTATACACCACCACCAAATTCCAGTGAAATCTGCCTACTTGTCTCCATCCCAAGTATTTTTGTCACCTGCTTCTTGCCTAACACAGCCAACACTTGTACCACCCCATTTATACTCTTAATTATTCATATCCCATACTTCAAAAAGTCTTCATGAGTTTCTGCCACTTCTAGAACACAGAATCACAAAATACATCCAGTTGGAAGAGACCTCCAACACCATCCAGTCCAACCCTTGAACCAGCACTGAAGGGTCAACACTAAATCACATCCCTAAGTGCCAGCTCCACACACTGCTTAAACACCTCCACGGATGGTGACTGCACCACCACCCTGGGCAGACCATTCCAATGTTTGAGAATCCTTTTGAGGAAGAAATATTTCCTAATATCCAGCCTGAACCTCCCCTGGCACAGCTTGAAACCATTTCCTCTAGTCCTATTGTTGATACCAAGGAGCAGAGGCTGCCTCCCTCCTCACTCCTACCTCCTTCAGGTAGCTGTAGAGAGCAACGAGGTCTCCTCTCAGCCTCCTCTTCTCCAGACTGAGGAATCCCAGCTCCCTCAGACACTCCTTGCAGGCCATGTGCCTCAGGCCCTCCACAAGCCTGGTTGCTTCTTCTCTGGACCCACTCCAGCATCTCCATGTCCTTTTTATAGCAAATTGAACACAGCACTCGAGGTGTGGCCTCACCAGTGCAGAGTACAGGGGGTCAATCACTTCTCTGTTCCCGCTGGCCACCGCGTTTCTAATCCAAGCCAGGATGCCATTGGCCCTCTTGGCCGCTTGGGCACACTGCTGACTCATATTCAGTCAACTGTCAACCAATACTCCCAGGTCCCTTTCCCAGGTTGCAGCTTTCCAACCCCACATCCACAAATCTGTAGCTCACCATGGGGTTGTTGTGACCCAGGTGAGGAACCTGGCACTTTGCCTTGCAGATGTTACTTTTTGTTACGTTAAGTATCCAAAGTAAACTCACACTCACTCACTAGTTAAGGCCTTGCAGCTTTATCCATTTTTTCCTTTTTAAGCAGCTAACACAGACTTCTGTACTGTTTTCAATTAGTACAGCTAGTTCCTGATGAACATTTCACTTTCAGAGGAATATTTCACTTCCAGAAGAACATCACATTGGCATTTTCCTCACTATATCTTCAATTCTGAGTGATATTAGGAAGATACTCCTATAGAAAAGCAGGAACTTCTTCCTTAGGTACCTAACAAATTAGAAGTGGGAAAAACAAACAGACAAATGGTTACAGGGCAGGAACTACAACGTAATTGATTTTACTATGCTTCACTATTGCTATTACTATTACTTTACTCTTCATGTGCACAGGGGGAAGAGCCTACAGAGTCTCTTGTTCCATGCCAGTCTGCACTGCAGCATAAGGAGGGCACTGCAGGCACTGACATAAGCAGGAGTAGCTACTCTGTAGCAGTTCACCTGGTAATTAATAATCACTTCAAACCAAGCTCTTGAAATCTCTTTCCAGGGTTTCTTGCCTATGCCCTGCTTCCTTCAACAGCAATTTCAGACATCAGATCCCAAGCATTCCTGAATTATTTAAGGACTAGAGGGTAACAAATCTTTTTCACGAATATCTCTTAACCTCCTACTAATAAATAATTAACTGTCTGCTCGTTCAGGGCAGGACTAAGAATAAAAAAGCTTTACATTTCACAACATGGGCATTTTCTCACTCAACTTCCATCCTGGTTTGAGCTAGACCAGTTCTGGTCAGGATGTGACTTCTCAGCTCAGTCTCTGCTCAGTGAGGGCACTTTCTGAAGCTCAGGGCAGGTTTGCACAGCCAGTGGCTGCTTCTAGCAGTGAGAATGCTCATGGGGAGAGTTATGCCAAGGGCTGGACTGTGGAAAGGCCCTGGCTTAGATTTGCTCCTGTGCAGAGCAAGGGCAGTGCCACATCTCTTCTTCAGTGGTCAGGTTATTTGTTCCACATTCAATTCCAATCTGTGTGTTCCCAAATCCAGATCCAGAATCCAGCTCCTGAATCTGGTTGCCATCCACTGCTGCATGCAGTCTGGGACTTTTCCCAGCCCCTGCCCAGAGCATCAGTGGTGACAGTGACACTATTGCCACCAGGGGTTGGGTTCCATATTGGCTTGTATCTCTTTGTATCTATTTGATTAATATGTCCATTAAAGCTGTTTCGCTTCTCTTTCCCAGCCCATCAGTTTCTCTTCCCTTATTCCCTTTCTCTTCCCTTTGGGAAAGGAGAGAGGTTCATAGAGAGCCTCTGACACTCATCTAGTGGCCCTAACCCTTGCCATTCTCCTTATGTACTTCAGGAATGCTGAGATTTGATACATCAAAGTGTTCCAACACTAAGAAATTCCAACGAGCAACATGACCAATAAAATTTATTAAACATTCTATTTACAGCTATTCACATGTCCTTCCATAGATTAATATTAAAATAGACAATATACAATTTAAGAATTTTCATTCAAAGGCATTTAGTTGGAAAAAATAGGCTCTATTACGAGACCACCATGTAAGAGCAAAAGGTGTTTGTTGGGTTTTTGTTTGTTTGTTTTACACAAAAATATCTTCAGTACAGTAAGTGGTAAATGTGGCACTACAACAGCAGACTGATGTGAGATATGGTTGGTGTAGGTACTACAGTTGTTTAGGGATCAGTTATTGAAGTACAGGAGTTTTAGGGGACTGTGAAGCATGCAATACAGTTCTGTCTCAACTCTTTTACAGTCATGGTGATGAAACAAGCAGCGAAATCAAACACGTGCCCTACCAAAAAAAACCAAACAAAAACCAAACCAAAAACCAAACCAAAACTAGAGCTGCCAACCAGGAACACATTACACTGCAGAAAACAAAGACAACTTTGGTCCAATAAAACCTTTGACAAAGAAAAACAGTTGTACAGTTAAAAGATCTGAACATTAATTACAAGACTATTTACATTTGCACAATAGGTAGAAAATAAATTATTTAAAAATGAAAACAATATTACATCTTTCCCCTCCCCCCACCCCCCCCAAAGAAACAAACCCAAAACTGTACAGCACTTTACAAAATATAATAAGATTAATAAGACTATTTTCCTCCAGGTTGGAAATTTTCTTCCACAGGCTTTCTCATCCTCTTTCTGTGGGAGTTTGACTGTTACTGAAGTTTCTCAATGCAAAGCTTTATAGCAGATTCTGAAGTGTCCTTTGTGGGTTGTTTTTTTATTTTTGGTGGCTGTTTTAGTCACTAACAGCTTCCAGCGCTGTTAACTCGCCCTGTTTTGTCATTTTGCAGCAGTAAGCTTTAAAGCCACAGGCAATTTTAAACGGCAGTTACTGGGAAATGAGCTTTAAAATTAGGATCCATCTTCTGTGTCCCCAACAAAAGCCCAAGATACACTTCTTTGAAGAAACACCAGAATTATTGAGAGGGAATTCCACAGAATTAAGTGCTCTGTCTGCAAAGAAAAAATACCTTTTGTGTGTCCCTGCTCCTCAATCTCTAGCAGTCCAAGGGGACAAAAGGGTCAGCCACAAGGTGCTCGATGTCATATTGGTGTCAACTCAAAGTCATCGTTAACATCAACAAGAGGAACATAAAACTCCTGAATTTCATAAATGCTGATGGATTTGTAGGTAGCAGGATCAAGCTCTTGGAGCTTAAGCTGCCACTCCAGTCTCTGTACTGCGTTTAATGCTGCTGCTTCGTGCTGCTGCCTCATCAAAAGGCACGTCTGTTAAAAAAAAAGGAGAAAGAAGTTATTGCAGTATTGGACAAAATATGTCAAATGTGAACATCTGAAAACCATCCAGGAGCCTCTCTGCTAGCAGTAAGTCATTTCCCAACTATGCATTTAGAAATCTGAAGGTTATTCCATTACACTACAGAACAACAAAGTTGTTTTTTCTTTACACTGCTGGACCCTCCTTTATGTTGCACTCAATACCTCTCCAATCGCCTCTGATACTGCATTTGAATCTCTGTTTTATTCACCTCATCTTCACAGGGACATCCCAGTCTGCTGGGGTATCCTTTTTTGAAGTGGAAAGAATAAGTAGTGTACCTTTAACTTGTCAAACTTATCATCCACATCCTGTAACCACGACATGAACTGCCTCGCGTTAAATCGATCTCTCACTGATGTTTTGCTGTCATCAGCCTGCAAAAAAAGAATTGACCCAAACTGTCAGGGATTGGATGATTCAGCTTTAAGCATACTATGAAACACAAAACTACTCTCTGGGGTCTTCTTGAACAAGCACAGAACCACAGAATCACTTCAGTTGGAAAACACCTTTAAAATCATCGAGTCCAACCTTTATCTAACCTACCAGGTTGGTGCTAAGCCATGTCCCTCAGCACCGAATCTCTGTGTTTTGAAGCACCTCCAGGGATGGAGGTTTGATGTTTGGGAAACTGTTCAGTGAAAAAGGGTCTTCTAACGTCCAACCTAAACCTCCCCTGGTACAACTTGAGGCCATTTCTTCTCAACTTGTTACTAAGGAGAAGAGACCAATCCCAACCTGATACCAACCTCCTTCCAAGTATTTGTAGAGAGCAATAAGGTCTCCTTTCAGCCTCCTTTTCTCCAGGCTAAGTGACCGCAGTTCCCTCAGCTGCTCCTCACCAGCCCTGTTCTCCAGACCCTTCACCAGCACCATTGCCCCTCTCTGGACTTGCTCTAGCACCTCAGTGTCTTTCTTATAGTGCAGACCCTAAAACTAAACATAGTACTCAAGATGTACCCTCACCAGTGCATCACGATGGAAAAAACTCAAGAGTATTGAGATATGAGTATAAATGTTGGCTACCACTTCTACTGTGAGCCAGCTGCTCACTGAAAATGGTATTTTCAGATTCCCTCCAAAATTTAATGTATTTTTGTGATTTACAGTGGGGAGGCTTAAAGATTTCTACCTTAAATCACAGAATGGTGGGGGCTGGAAGGGAACTCTTGAGATCATCTAGCCCAAACTCTGCTGAAGCACAGTCACCCACAGCAGGTTGCCTAGGATCATGATGTCCAGACAAGTTTAGAATCTCTCCAGAGAAGGAGACTCCACAACCTCTCTGGGCAGCCTGCTTCACTGCTCTTTCACCCTCCCAGGAAAGAATTTTCTCCTTATGTTCAGGTGGAACCTCCTGAGTTGTAGGTTGTGCCTATTAGCCCTTGTCTTCTCGCTGAGCATCACTGAAAAAGTCTGGCCCATTCCCCTTGAACCCAACCCTTTAGATTTTGATGAGCACTAAGACAATTCTCCTTCAGGCTGCTCTTCTTCAGGCTAAACAGCCCTGGATCTCTCAGTCTTTCCTCCCCACAGAGATGCTCCAGCCCCTTCCACATCTATGTAGCCTCTACCAGCCTCTTTCCATTAGTTCCCTGTCTCTTTTGAACTGAGGGGCCCAAAACTGGACCAAATACTGCATATGTGGTTTTGCTAGGGCAGAGTAGAGGGAAAGAAGAACCTCCTTCACCTTAATCTCTGAAATATCAATCAGTGTAAGACAGATCCTTCCACACAACTACTTTTGCTTTATTCTCTTTAAAATTCAATAACAAATTAAAGAAATAATGCCTTGGGGAAAAGCAAAAACATTAATAAAGGAACACTTCTGCAGTCTGACTTCACTGACTAGAAAAGTATTCAAAAGCAATAATAAAACAATATATTTACATCAAAATCCCAAAAGGGAGAGTAAAAAAAGTGAGCAGACATGTTTTATGTCTTGCTCAACAAAATAAAACCCATATCTATTTATTGAGAACAGAGAACATCACATCTGCCCCTCAGTCCCTCATGAGAAACTAGATCCTTTGTCCTGAAGTCCTGAATCCAAACTATGCCAATGTAACAGTTAAATCATAATCACTAAATAAAACAAGCTGCTGTTACTTTTTTTTAGGGAAGAAAACAAAGATACTGCAGGAATTTCTACACTGCAGCAAGGGGCAGGAATGGGGGAAAAACCTGCAAAGACTAAAATCTTCCCAAAAAAGCCATCTTTGGCTTGAGCGCATGACTGTGGAGCATGGCTCTTAAGGTCTGCCCAACACGTGCAGCTGGAAAGGCAAGCCTCCAAAGACCCAGAAATCCCATCAAAACAGTTCTGAGGGAGCCATTTCCCTGCAAAACAAAGCAGCTCTTTGATTACAAACCTTTGCCAGCTATTTGCTCAAACATGAGAGAAACTTCATCCAAAATGTTTCTTCCTTGGAGAACACAATTAAGAGTTGCCAGCAGGGTAATAGCAGAACCTGTCACAGGGGAATGTTTTTTTTTTCTTAAGCATCTACATCTTTCCCATGAAGTATCAAGTTTAAAGCATTGAGGTGATGGCTTAAAACACTGATTTCAGTTGTTAAGAAAAAAGGTATTTAATACTTGGCTGAACGTTATGGGCAAAGTTCCTAAGAAAAACTACCACAGATGGAAGCACCAAAGTGCTGAGGTCATGAGGGGGCATTACAGGCATTTTACTACTGCTCCTGTAATCACCTAGATGGTTGTTTGAAGTGTGAGGGAAGCCCACAACAACTCCTCCCTCAAAAAAGGTTCCTTTTGTTTCAGAGTTCAGCTATAGAATCATAAAATGGTTTGGGTTTGAAGGGACAAAAACTCATGCAGACCTGTCATGGGCAGGGATGCCCCCTCCTAGACCAGGCTGCTCAAAGTTACATCCAACCTGCCTTTGAACGCTTCCAGGCATGCAGTCCCCACATTTTCTCTGGAAATGCATTCCAATGCCTCACCACCCTCATGGGGAAGAATTTCTTCCTAATGTCTAATGTCAATCCAGTTTCTTCTAGTTTGAAGCCATTACCCTTCCTCCTGTGACACCATATCTTTGTAAAAAGTCCCTCCTCTGCTGTTCTGCAGTCTCCATCAGATCCTGGAAGGCCTTCCCAGAACCTTCTCTTCTCCAGGCTGAACAACCTCAACTCTCTCAGCCTGTCTTCACAGGAGAGGTTTTCCACTCCTCTCATCATCTTGTAGGACTTCCTCTGCACCTGCTCCAACAGGTCCATGTTAGAATCAGCTTATTTAAAATGAACTGTAAAATGTTAATTATAAAAATGTAGCTCCATGGGCAACTCAGATGGATCTGAAATTGCTAGAAAGCTCAAAGCCTCTAAATTGAGAAAAAAAAAGCAAAACTAAAGGACATGCTGAACTTCAAAACTAACAATTATGACATTTGGTCAGTTAACAAAAAAAAAAAAATCTCATTTTTGCCTTATCAGTTACATTTACTAAGGAAATTATTTAAATATTTGCCAGTATAAAGCTTAAAATGGAAGAACACCACAGCTTCCATAAAGTGGTGTCTCCTTCTAACCACTTCATTGTGCACAGTTCTAGTTCTTTAAAGACAGAGGGGAAAAAGCCCAAAGTGGTAATGGCCTGAATAAACACTGGAAACTGTAATTATTCTACAAAGGGCTCCAGGACTAAAGTGGATTCCCCATCTGTTGGAAATGTAGGTGTTTCATTATAAAATCCATCAACACTTTTATTACACCAAAACCATCAAATGTCTTCCTTGTTTTATGTGTTCCTCACAGGTCCTGAATGCTGGTTCCATTTTTGTTATGCAGCAGAGCTGTTCACAAGACACCACCACCAGGAAATTATATTCTCCAAAGTTCTCTGGTAGTGGTAGTCCACAAAAGGTAGATAAATTACAAAGAACACATTTACTGCTCATATTACACAGGCTGCAGTACTCATATACTGCTCCTTTGATAGAATCACAGAACCATTAATGAGGGAAAAGCCCTCCAAGATCATCAAGCCCAACCATTAACCCAGCACTGCCAAGTCCACCACTAAACTGCATCCCTCAGCACCACATCTACATAGCTTTTTGAGCACATCCATGGACCGTGACTCCACAACTGCTCCAGGCAGCTTGTTTCAGGCTTAGCTATTCTTTCAGTCAAGAAATTTTTCCTAAAATCCAGCCTAAACCTTCCCTGGTGCAACTAGAGACTGATTCCTCACATTCTATTGTTTGTTACCTGACAAAAGAAACCAACTCCCACCTTCCTTTCAGCAAGTTGTAGAGAGCAAGAAGGTTTTCCCTCAGCCTCCTTTTGTCCAGACTAAATAACTTCAGTTCCCTTAGCAGCTCCTCACAAGACTTGTGCTCCAGACCTTTCACCAGTTTCACTGCCTTTCTCTGGACATGCTCCAGCACCTCAATGTCCTTCTTGTAGTCAGTGGCCTAAACCTGATCCCAGCATTCAAAGTTCAGTCTCCCTAGTGCCCAGTAAGGGAGGGCAATCACTTCCCTAGTCCTGCTGACCACACTATTGCTGGTACCAGCCAGGATGCTGTTGGCCTTCTTGGCCACCTGGGCACACTGCTAGCTCATGTTCAGCCAGCTGTTGACCAGCAAGCCCAGGTCCAATTTTAACCAGGAATAATATCAACACTGACGATGTAAATAACATTGCACACATAAATAATATGAAGCTTGAGGTGATTTTGAAAGAAATCAAAATTAATTTGCTACTGTTCAACGTTTCAGCGCTGGTCATCTGGTTTATATGGAATGATTCACATGTTCCTCATGGAAAGAAGTATAATGTGGTGGTGAGACACTGGAACAGGTTGCCCAGAGAAGCTGTGGAGGCAGGTCCAAGTTTGGAAGTGTTCAAAGCCAGGATGGATGTGGCCTTGAGCAACATGGTCTTGTAGGAGGTGTCCCTGCCCCATGGCAGGAGGATTGAAACTAGATGATCTCTAAGGTTCCTTCCAATCCAAACCAGTCTAGGATTGTATGATATCTCCACAAAACACTTCCAAATTCATGAACCTGTCTCACCACCTCATGCACTACCAGCACTCCAAGTCTCTGGGTTGCTGACAAAAATATTTTTATTCTGCTATGTTTTTAATTACTGTTTAAGGTCTATTTTTAAGCCCCCCAAGTAAGTTCTGTTTATGACTGAAACTGGATTTCATCAAAATTAGCAAAGTAATGTTCTCATTTGATATTTCTCCTCATTTGTGGAGGTGAAAGAAAATCAGACATGGTACCAAAGAGGAAACCAAATTACACATACCCATATCCTCTTGTCACTGTACACCCACACAAGGCCTAACCAAAGTAACAACCTATAATGTGCAAGACCTTAATTCCATACAAATCAGTGCCAGTTTCAGCACAGGAACAGGATTCTCTCCAAACATTCCTTTTGAGCCAGTCTAGAAAGACCTTCTTGGATGGCATTGTGAAAGACATCTCTACCTGAGCATCCAGAGGCACGTTATAAACCTCGGCGTCCAGCAGAACGGTGCAGGCACTGAATGGTAGTGTTTGATTAGCCAGAGTTCGTGCTGCCCGGTAGTGAACACGCAGAACTTCTTGTTCATTGGAAACAATAAGCTTCTCCTAATTGAATGAAAGATCAGCATGTAAATGTACATGAGGTAAATGAAACATTTCAGGTTAATTCGTTCCAATGTCTGCTCATTTAAAGGGTTCTTTTCAAGGCTTGAAAGGCTTTTGAACGGTGTGAGAAGTGGGCTGGTGGAGGTAGGAGTGGTTGTTACGGAATCGGAGAATGGTAGCAGCTTGGAAAGGACCTCTGGAGATCATTAGTCCAACCTTCCTTCTAAAGCAGGGTCACTTACAGCAGGCTGCCCAGGATCACAATGGCCAGACAGGTTTGGAATCTCTCCATGAAAGGAGACTCTGCAAGTGCTCTGGGCAGTCCAGCCCAGTGCTGTCACCCTCACAGCAAAGAAGTTTCTCCTTATGTTCAGATGTGACCTCCTGAGTTCTAGTTTGCGTTTGTTCCCCTTTGTCCTATCACTGGGCACCACTGAAAAGAGTCTGGCCCTATCCTCTTGAACACCAACCTTTACATATTGAGGAGCACTGAGAAAATCCTCTCTAAGGCTGCTCTTCTCAAGGCTCCACAGACCCAGGTCTCTCAGCCTATCCTCCTCACAGTGATGCTTCATTTCCCTCAGCATCTCTGCAGCCTCCACTGGACTCTCTTCAGCAGTTCCCCATCTCCCTTGAACTGGGGAGCCCAAAACTCCACATGGCCTCACTAGGGCAGAGTAGAGGAGGACCTCCCTTGACCTGCTGGTCATCTAATCGAATCCAAAGTGTCAATTTAGTGATGCAAAGAGCATTCCCTGAATGTCAGAACTGAAAACACCTTCCCCTCCCCCCAAAACTGGCTGAATGTCACACCCAGATTTTCTACTTAATGCTACTGAGCCAAGTTCCAGGTAATGAGGAAGGTGGAAAATGAAAAGTTTGAGGAGCACGGCGTTGGGATATAGAACCTTGAAAGAGACCTTTAAGATCATCAAGTCCAACTATTATATAGGCTTGTGAGTCTCCACTACCTGAAGATTTTTGTCACATGCTTGTCATGGCAAACACAGTGGTCAAGCAAAGAAGAATGCGGTGCTTGTGTGTATTTACTGCCCTGCAATGTAATGGCTCTAACTTTCAACACAAGGAAAAAAGGTGGATTATAAAAAGTTCAGAAAACAATAAAAAGCAGCATCTTACCTTTGCTTACAACTAATTTCTTTTCAGCCAGAACCTTAAGCCATGTCCCCATTCTTTGTGCTTGTTATTTTATACCTACTTCACACTGAAATACTGAAAACTTGCCCTCAACTGGTGTGTTATGGGTTGAAATCAACTTTAAAAATCAACTTTAAAAATTACCACTCTGGGTTTTAATGAACCATCTACTTGTAGAATCGCATGGAAAGATTTCTTACATATCTTTAACATACATTCCACATGAGCAAGGGGTCCTGTCTGAGTCCACAAGCAATGTGGCTCACAGTACCGACAGACACCTAAATCTAGGCTGACAAGGAACAAGGTTTGGGCTACACAAAGAGTACTCTTAAACCAGGAGTATTTTCTCCATTTCCATATTGGAATTCAGTGAAGCCTGTGGGTGCAGTTCTAATATAATTTTAGGCACTTTCTGCAAGCAGAATATTGCAAATAATGTGTTAGTCTTAGAGCCACATGTGTCTTCTACCAAGACAGAATTTACTCTTGCTTTCATTTTTTTTAACTCAGTCAGTTTGGTTCTGAATCCTACGACCATTATTAGCTGTCAAAATCAGAGTCTGCTACATCTGGGCTACATCTTAGAGGAATTAACAGGAAAAAGCTGCTAAGTACTCTGCTAAGCTGTCCAAAACCTTTTATTTTTATTCATAAATTTGGACAGAAGGTGCATTACTTCTAAAGCACTCTTAAATTCAGCAAAATACATTCTTTGCATCGAAAAAAAAGAAGCAGCTTAAAGCTTAAAGTTGGGAAAGAAAAGAATGTAAATTCCTTCAGTCTTACCCTTTCAATGCTGTGCTGCAAACGTAGCTTCATCCTCACAACTTCTTGTTGTTTAAATAGTTCCTTAAGTGGGTCTGAGAGAGAAGGAGGTGGTGTAATCTGCATAGAAAGATTTATAAATAGTATAGTCAGCCTGTCTTTAAGAGCTGTTTGACATTCCCTAGATGACTTGAGCACTAATTAAAAAAAAAAAAAAACAAAAACCAAACCAAAACCAAACACAAGCAAGGTATATTTTAGGGAAAACATGAGATTTTTGGACATTTCATTAATTATGTGACTACAATCCATTTGCAATAAAATGTTGAAGGATTTTTCACTACGAAACTAATAAACCTGACTGAAGTGGCATTTCAAACTGTTTCATACAATCATCGAATGGTTTGGGTTGGAAGGGACTTTAAAAGGCTGTTTAGACCAACCCTGTTGCAGTCAGCAGGGACATGTGAAACTAGACCAGGTTGCTTAAGGCCCCAAACAACCTGACCTGGAATATTTCCAGGGATGTGGCACCTACTGCCTCTCTGGACAACCTGGGCCACTGTTACATCACTCTCATTTTAAAACATTTCTTCCTTTCTCTCTAATCTAAATCTCCCTCCCTTACTTTCAAACTATCACATCTTAGAATCATAGAATCAGTCAGGGCTGGAAGGGACCACAAGGATCATCTAGTTCCAGCCCCTCTGCCATGGGCAGGGACACCCTATCCTAGATCAGGCTGGCTAGAGCCTCATCCAGCCTGACCTTGCCCTGTCACAACAGGTCTTGATAAAATACGTGTCCCAAACTTTCTGATCGGCCCTTTAAGTACTGAAAGGTTGCAAGAAAGTATGCCTGGAGCTTTCCTTTCTCCAGGCTTGAACAACCCAAACTTGCTCAGCCTGTCTTCACTGTAGAGGAGTTCCAGCCTTTGGATCATTGCTCTGGTCTTCTCCGGATCTGCTCCAACAGGCCCAATTCTTCCCTGTGCTGAGGACTCCAGAGCTGGACCCAGCACTGCAGGTGGGTCTCAACAGAGTGGAGCAGAGGGGCAGAATCCCCTCTCTTGACCTGCTGACAAATGTTTCAACCAGTCACTGTCAGCACGCCATAGCTCTTCTTTAAGAGAGTTACACACTAGAAAATCATAAAAATAAAACTTGCTTTCGGTTTTAAAGACTCTTTAAAGCAGAACTGTTCAAAAAGTGAAAAGGTGCCTAGCCAAATGCAAGAGCAAAGCAAGAAAACAAAAAACACTGCTGAAAAATAAGTCACTCAGTGCAGCTATGCAGTGTCACTGGCATTTTAGGTGGCACAAAAGATAACCAACCCTGTTACTCATCTAACAATCACACACAAAAAGTACACTGGAGCCCTAGGCAGTGGTTTGGAAAATTGTTTCCTTCTGTCAGTTATTCAAATGAAATTTTTAAAACTCAAGCCTAAAAAAAAAAAATGAATACAATAATCAAACAGACTTGAGTGAACTGACTCTGTTACTGTTCTCAGCCTGTTATGTCACACAGCCAATATTACTGTCCTTATGGAGCTGTGTGACACTGAAAAAACACCTGGAGGCCTCATGGTGACTGCAAAAATCAGATGTTTCTTGAGAAGTAACTAATAAACAACTTGAGAGTTTTAAGGCTCCACCCAAAGTTTCCTTTTCTTTGTGCCAGTTCTGTCTGACAGCTCAGGGTGGTGTTTTTAACCACTGCTAGATGTAAGAGCATTGATACTGCTTTGGAAAGACTCAGCAAAATGCAATTAAATGAAATACTGCTTACTATTGCTGCTCCTCCAAAACCACAGCTGAAGTAGGTACCTACAGGTATTACACTCTACCTTCTACCTAACACAAATACAGACAGAAGTAATTCTCTGCAACAATATGGATCCTGCAACTGTCAGGAAGCAATTAATCCAATATGAAAAAATATGGACATATTGATTACTAGAATCTTGCAACTATGCACTTCAGTAACAAAGGGATTTAGCTACCAGGAAATATCTGATTATTATTATCTTGGAAAATTATTCCAGGACAATTTTTTTCATCAACTGGAAGTTGACCAATGTCTTTGGAATTAAAGAACATACTGAATAGAAAGAACATATCAATAGGACAAGAGGCAACGGTCTCAAATAAACCAGTTCTGAGGTGTCAGAATCTACTTGGTACAAAATGACATTCAGCTCCTCCACGTTTCAAACTGCTAAGCAAGATACACTTCACTTCTCTCAGTGAAGTTGGTTTGGCTCCCGAACGGGTGAGTAACGTTTATGACATCTGCCACTTGGTGCAAGTCATCACCACTGAAAACAAACACAGACAACCAGAATAAAAAACAAACCCAAATCACAGACATCTCCTGCAATATTCTGTCTCAGTCATAAGGGGTATCAAGGTGATTAAGCTTAGTTTAAGGTGCACTGCAGTCTAGTTTTGCCTGGAAACTTTGCACTCGTGGCACAGCACAACAGCGCTGTTGAGCTCTCTCAATACATCAGACAAGATGCTTGTAGTCACATCAAGCTCTTCTTTAATTAATTTAGCTAAATCCAGAAATATCCCTCAAAAATGTCAGTGCTTTGGTTAGCAGAGAACACCACAGCGTAACAAGCAGGATAAACAATCAGTCTCTAAATACTCTTTGGGCTTATGAAGCTAAGTTGTCCAGAACTAAAATCTCAGAGTTAGTGAACTTCCATGTCACCTAAAACAATTGCAAATATTATCAATATTGTCTGGTTAAATTTACTAATCACTTGATTTTGCAAGAGAAGTAAGAACCAACACCACAGAAAATAGCTGGAAGGGGTTTAATTACTAGACAGCAAACTTGTGTGGGCCTTTTTTTAAATGTCTAAGAGAACTCTGCCCCTGTGAAGCTGCTGTTCATAGAATTGTTTTGGTTGGAAGAGACCTAAGAGATCTTAAGATGCATCACATCCAATCATTAACCCAGCACTGCAAGTTCCACCACTAAACCATGTCCCTCAGCACCACGTCTATACTGCTTTCAAAACCCTCCAGGAATGGTGATCCCATCACTTCCCTGGGCAGCCTGTTCCAGGGCTTGACAACTCTTTTGGGGAAGAAATCATTCCTGATGTCCAGTCTCAGCCTCCCCTGGTGCAACTTGAGGATGCTTCCTCTCACCCTATCAAGCACCTTAGTGGATCCTGAGCCCTCAGAACTGGTTTATTGGCAGATTTTTCTAACACCAACAGCTAACATGACAGTGTCCTCCCACCACCCCACAGCCCAGCCTGCTGACCATGGCTGACTGACACCTCCTGAGCCATCCCTGGAGATATTCTGAGTCAGGTTGGATGGGGCTCTGAGCAACCAGACTGCTCTAGCTGCAGATGCCCCTGCTTAGTGCAGGAGGGCTGCACTAGCTGACCTTTAAAGGTCCCTTGCAACCCAAACCAGTCTACAATTCTGTGAAGCTGCTACAGGATTTTATGACCCCAGGGATCACAACTGCCTCTGTGTATAAACATCCAGTCCAGCCCTGCAGTGTCTTCCAAAACACAAAGCTAAATATGGAGCTGAGTCTGTTTACAGTGATTTTTGAAATTATCAATTTTTTCCTGTCTTCCTGCAAACATGAGAAGAGCAAGTTTTGGATCCCTGAAGTCTGCAGACAGGGTTTGAGTACACCACCTACTGGAAATCCCAGCTTCTGAACCAGCACTGGGTTTGGACAGCAGAAATTACTTTATTTTCCTTCAAGACCACAAAGTTTAAAGGTTTCAAGGCAAGAACAGTCAGAGAAGCCTCTCTGATCTTCCAGTCAAAGAGATGGTTAGTAAGGAGACCATGAAAAGTGGGTAGTGAAAATGCAAACATGTTCTTGCAAGAACAGGGCATGAAACTGAATGCCACAAGCAAAAGGTGACTATTTTTTTTTGTGTAACCAAAGCATGTTATCAAACTAGTTTCAGACTGGTTGCAGACTCCATGCAGAAGAGAGGAAAACGAAGAACCCTTCCTTCTCCAGTGTTTTCTAATCCTGATCTGAGAAACCACCAAGTAAACTAGACAGAGCTCAGCCTTTCATCTCTCTGCTCCACTCCACTAGAAGGCAACCATCAGAACAGGTTAGTTTGGTAGCAGCTAAGCCACAAGACATGCCCTCACCACCTCCAACACAAGAAAATCAGTTAACCAAGTTTCTTGTACACCATAGATCCTTCATAAAAACTTCAGGAGCACAAACTCTTCACTCCATAAACCTCCAATCCTCTTTTGTGCCCCTTACAAAAAGAGACCACAAAAAGAGAAACTAACTCACATTCACACATATGCAGCTTTTCCTCAATTGTTTTCACACAGCCCTCTCCATCTCCCCTCACCCAAACCAACCAACCTGTTCTGTTGCTGTAATATTTCATGCATTTAGGAAAGAAGTTTCCAGTGACAGCACTAAAAATAGGCATTTACCACTTAACCTTCTGCAGCAACACCAGAGAGAATGGACAGAATCTCTTTTACTAGATACCTATCTGCAAGATAGCCATCAGAAGCTGCAAATGAGTCACAGAATGGTTTGGGTTGGGAAGGACCTTTAAAGGTCATGTAGTCCAACCACTGAATCATGTTGTTGCCTCTTTTCAGGAGGCAGTGCAGATACAGATGACTGAACCCTGCAAGACATACTGGTGCACCAGCCTCAAAAGAACACCGCTAAGTGCACTTTAAATTTCCTCTGTTAGAAGATCCTGATTAATTTCCTTCTGTTTTATAGAATCATAGAATGGTCTCAGCTAGAAAGGACTCCCAAAGGGCATCTAGTCCAACTCCCTCTGCAGTAAGCAGGGACATCCTCAACTAGTTCAGGCTGCCAACAGCCCTGTCCAACTTCACCTTCAACACTTCTCCAGGGATAGGGCCTCAACTACCTCCCTGGGCAACTTGTTCAAGTGTTCCACTACCCTCATCATGCAGAACTTGTTCCTATCATGCAATCTAAATCTACTCTTCCCTAGTTTGAAACCATTGCCCCTTGCCCTGTCACTGCAGGCCTTTGTAAGCACTCTCTCCAGCCTTCTTGTATGCTCCCTTCAGCTACTTGGTCATTATTAGGTCTCCACAGAGTCTTCTCTTCTCCAGGCTGAACAGCTCCCAGCTTCCTCCACCTGTCTTCACAGCAGAGGTGTTCCAGCCCCCTGAATCATATCCGTGGCCCTCCTCTGGATCCATCAGGTCCATATCCTTCCTGTATTTTTAACTGACCTGATGTCTCCTGTCTTATGTTTTGCATTTTCATTGGTGACAGAGAAGCCACAATTCATCTGTGACTACCCTCACAGCCTTAGGTGACGCAGGTTACAAATCACAGCATAAAAACAAGTCTGTGAAAATCAAACTTCAGCACAGCATCTCCTGATTCCCACCTACAGGATGTTTGCAGTTCATCAGATAAACTCTGGTGCATCATTAAAATTCCAATGCACAGAGCAGTGTGTTACACCAACTACTCCAAGCCTCGGAGCTAAATATATTGTCTTCACATAGTGGTATCTAAAACACAGGAGTTATTTAAGCAAGAGAATCTACTTTCTCTACAGCTTATGTACATTAGCGAGGCACAAATCAGGCTAACAGAGAATCCTTAAAGAATCATCAAAGGAAACACTTCAAAATCCAAACAGGAAGGACTTTTCCATGTTAAATTACACAGCATCCGTGTTACAACTCACACACAATGGTAGGGGTTGGAAGTGACCTCTGGAGATTCATCTAGTCCAACCTCCTTGCTAAAGCAGTCACCCAGGGTTGCATTCAGGTGAGTTCTGAAATTTTCCAGAGAAGGTGACTTCACAATGTCCCTGAGAAGCTTGTTTCAGTGATCTGTCACACTCAAGAGTAATTTCTCATGCCTAGATGGAACTTCCTATGTTCCAGCTTGTGCCTGTTGCCCATTTTTCTATCCCTGTGCCATTACTTAGCAATACAGCATTTGTCTGGGTGCCTTTTACAGGTGTCACGTATGAGGTGAGAAGATATACATGACACATGCTGGATGACAGAATCACAGAATGCATTGGCATTCTATGATTTTTGTGTCCCTGCTCAATGCAAGGGAATTGGACTAGATGACCTTCAAAGGTCCCTTCCAACCCANCACCCAGGGTTGCATTCAGGTGAGTTCTGAAATTTTCCAGAGAAGGTGACTTCACAATGTCCCTGAGAAGCTTGTTTCAGTGATCTGTCACACTCAAGAGTAATTTCTCATGCCTAGATGGAACTTCCTATGTTCCAGCTTGTGCCTGTTGCCCATTTTTCTATCCCTGTGCCATTACTTAGCAATACAGCATTTGTCTGGGTGCCTTTTACAGGTGTCACGTATGAGGTGAGAAGATATACATGACACATGCTGGATGACAGAATCACAGAATGCATTGGCATTCTATGATTTTTGTGNAATCACAGAATGCATTGGCATTCTATGATTTTTGTGTCCCTGCTCAATGCAAGGGAATTGGACTAGATGACCTTCAAAGGTCCCTTCCAACCCAAACCATCCAATGACTCCATGATGGTTTGTCCTGTGAAATCACTCCTTGCATTTTTACTGATTGGGCCTTTTAAAGGTGACATTACTGGTCAATGTTAACTTGACATTTAGTCTTGAGAAGGTTGAGAGGAGACCTTACTAATGTTTATCAATATCTGAGGGGTGGCTGTCAAGATGAAGGTGGTGCCTAGTGATAGGACAAAGAACAGTGGGCACAAGCTGGAACACAGGAGGTTCCACCTCAACATGAGGAAACAATTTTTTTAGTGTGGTAGTGACAAAGCACTGGAACAGGCTGTCCAGAGAGCTTTTGAGTATCCTTCTCTGGAGACTTTCAAAATGTGCCTGGATGTGTTCCTGTGTGGCCTGCCCTAGGTAATCCTTCTTTGGCAGGGGATTTGGACTTGATGATCTCTGGAGGTTCTTTCCAATCCCTACTATTGTGTGATTCTGGGACAAATGTGAACTATTTTGATCACAAGTCTTCAGAAGGAAGCTAGGGAGAATATTTGAGTTACAAACCCAAACCATGCTTTTGATGGTACTGTGTACATAAACACCATGTTACTTACAGTTGGGATGCAGATCTTGCTCAAGGGATTGCCATCCAGCAGGTATGAGCCGTTGAAGGTCACATACTCATCATAGTACTGAGGTGCCTGAGGAATAACACTGCACAGTAGTTTGCGCTTCTCCTCTATCTTCTTCCTTATGTGCAAGTACTCGAAATACGGGTTTGCTCTCTCAGAACTGTAAGGCTGAATCTCCTCCAGCTTCAGAGAATCAACGATAGCTGCCAGCGACTGCTGGGTCTTCTCCTTGGCCTGCAGTAAAGAAGGGTTTGCTTGCACGGGCTGCGGCACGCGCGACACCTTTCGTTTACGTGGATGATGGACCTGAGCATCCTCCTCTTCAGTCAGTCTAATCCTTGCTCTCAGAGAGGCTGAGGACTCTGACTCTTTTTCTGATGTCTGTGTGAAGCCAAGGGGATTCTGCTTCCCCTGGCTGGCAAGCATATTCGCTCTGTTCCTCGTGATTCTTTGAGGTACTTCTTGCTGTTCCACCTTCTGATCCTCAGCAATTTCATCTTCCAGTTTCACTGTTTGGCCGTATTTCTGCACCTCTTCCTGTGCCATCTGTTGTGAGCTATTACCCGAACTAGATAAAGAGGAGAACTGTGGTGGCTCATCTGTCAACACATTTTCTCTGTCTGCAGTGCAGGGTTTTTTAGCAGTTGATTCGCTCATGATTCCCTTTGACATTCCTGAACTTAGTTCACAGAGCTCAGCATCAGCTCTGCTATCAACGACATGCCCTGCACACAGCTTCTCTTGCTGGCCTTTCCCATTTCTGACGTCTGAAGCATCTGCTGTGTTACCACTTGCTTCGCTCTGAGAGTTCTTACACACAGCTTTACTGACCGTGGAGGAGTTCAGGAGCAATTGTGAATTGCTCTCACTTCCAGGGGTATCTTTTTCTGTCGGTGCCATAGGTGAATCGTTCAGCCTCTCACAGCTCTGTAAAACATCCTTTGCAGAGCTCTCAGAACACACAGCAGTGGGTGTATCAGCCCTCTTGGTGTTTGAAGGGTAGAAAACATTTTCCAGCTCTCTGGTACTAGCACCATCTGTATCCAAAGTAGATGCTGTAGTTTGAAATAAATTTTGGTGTGCAAATGATGAATCTTGGCTGCTAACGCCTGGTAAAGAAATGTGCTTAGACCCATCTGGGAGTGGCTGGGCAGGTAAAGAAGGCGGCGACTGTGAAGGCAAAAAAGATGCAGGTTCTTGAGAAGTGGAGCTTCCCTTAATTTCAGCATGCTGAGGCACCAATTGAGACACTTGTTGCTCTTTTAATGTCCTGTTTTCAGAACTAGGTGTTGCTGTAACGCTGCTGGTATCTTGCTCTGCTACACCATAACCTGAGCTGTTGCACTCACTGTTTAATGAACTGAGTCTGTCAAAAGGCACATCCCACGGTTTGGTTTGCTGAGTCATGCCAGTTAGACTGCATGGCTCTAAATGCGTGTTACAGTGTCCTGAGGGGCCCATCTGAGGGCAATTTTTAACCATACTTGTACCCATTGCTGCCTGCTTGTTGCTAACCGTTGGAGACGACGAGAAGTTGGACTGCGAACCGGACATACTGTTCTGAAAGTCTCTTTCAAGCGTGCCGCATGGCAGCTCTGCTTTAGGAGAAGTGCTGGTAAAAGCCTGGGCTGACAGCAGAGCATTCTGGTTATGCTCTTCTGATATTCGGGGTTGCCTGCTAGGTTCAGGAGCAGCAGCTGGCACGCTGCACCTTCGAACCTCCACCACTGGTCTACACTCATTCAAAACCAGTTTAGCATCCTCGACAGATACCGATCTGATGTACGCTGTTGCAAGCCTGCTCGTGAAAGGTGGCTTAGGGCGATCTGGCAACTCGGCCAGCCCGTCAGGCTCCTTTTCAAGGAGGGCTGGAGATTTGGCACTCACCACAAACGGTGACTGTGAGCAAGACATCTGGGAGTCAGAACCTTCCGGCATAAAGTCCGAGTCGTATTCGGTTACAGGCCGCGGAGTCGTTACCGTGGCGTGGCAGGAATCCTCAGAGCTTGCAACTGAAACCAGGGACACTGACCTGGAGCTCAGACCTGTCTTTTCACTTTCTGCTTTGGGGGATCTACTTGAGTTCTCTAAAGCCAAGGAAGGCTTTATAACATTGACGCTTCTGGTGTCTACAGATTGCGATCTACTACTTGTAGCATCTCTCGGCTGCTTCTCCTTCACACAGACATCTGGCAGCTCCGAGCTTTTCGAACGAATCAGCTCCTTGCTTTTTGCCTCAGCTAAGGAGTGTTTTGGTTTCTCTTTCATCTTGTTGAGTTCTAAGGAAGTGCGGTTTCTTAAACGTTCCTTCTCTTTCTGTTTTATTTTCTCCTTGTGTTTTCTGTGCCACTGCTCTATCTCCAGATCTTTCAGGCTAAGCATTCGTTCAAAACTCGTCTGCATTAAATCGTCGTTGACTAATCTCTTTTCTTTAGGCCGAGCATCCTTTGGGGGAGGAGCTGGTTTAGGCTTAAATTTCTCATGCTCCAGTTTCAGTTTCAGCAAACCACTCTGATGCAGCTTCTCTTTATGCTTGTCCCTCTCTTTGTATCTGTCGATATCTTTCTCTTTTTTATCTTTCTCCCTGCCATCTGGAGTCTTCAACAGATCATCTTTTGGTTTTTCTCTCAAAGACACCAGTTTGTCATGCGCCGTTTTGGTGCTTTCCGTCACACTGCACCTCCTTTCCTCCTGCAGGTGTTTTGAGTTTGCTGCTGCTGCCATCTCCTTGTCTTTGCATTTGTCTTTTTTGTCAAGCTCCTTTTCTTTCGTTCTGCTTTTTTCTGATTTAGTGTATTCAGAGTCTTTGTCAGCCTGTTTGACTTTCCTTTCCGTGCAGTGTTTTTCTTTGCTTTCAGTCCAGTGTCTGTCTTTATCAGCCTTCTCTTTATCATGCTTCTTATCAGGTTTTTCTTTATTTCTTTCTTTGTCATCAAGTTTTTTAAGAGCACCCAGGCTTTTGATTTTATCATTGTCCTTATGGCACCTTTCTGCTTGCTGGAAATTTGGCTTCTCCTTGATTTTCTCTATGTTTTCATTTACTTCTGTTTTTTCTTTGGCCTTTTTCTCTCCAGTTTTCCTTTCCAGTTTTTCGAGGTCTTTTTCTTTTGCTGAGGTTCGTTTTTCAGTCTTTTCTTTGTTTTCCTTTAAATGCTTTTCCTGCTTTGCAGCATCTGTTTCTTTCTCTATTAAATTCATGCTCACAGCCTCATCCTCAACAGCAAGGAACGATTCCATCTCTTTATCTGCAAGCATCATTTCTTTCTTTTCTTTTGTGTCTTTTATTCTTTCGTCCTTCAGAAACTTCTCATTTTCTTTTTTGCTTTTCTCTTTCTCTCTTTCCTCTTTAGCATTTCTCTGGAACTGTCTTTCCTTAACTAATTTATCTTCTTTTGCCACAGCTTTCTCTAGCTTTGATTTTCTGTCTGAAGAGAGAGAGTCATGGTCTAGATTTAAAAACATGTCCTCATTTTCATCACTTTTGAAGAAGTTCTCTTTCCAAAATTCTCTGTCAAATTCCATGCTTCTTTGAACCTCTTTCACATGTTTATGTTTTTCCTTCTCTCCATCCTGTTCCTTTCTGTGCTTCTCCTTTTCTCTGTCCTTGTGCCTTAATTTGCGCTTTTTAATTGTTTTACCTTCCTTGTCAATCTTTCGCACAGTATACTCTGAACTCTCAAATGCTGAGCTACTGTCTTCCTCTTTCATTTTAGGACTGGATTTTTCACCAAATTCTAAGTGAAAATCTTTCTGATGGTGCTTGCTTTTTTCTTTGTGCTTGGAAGATTTGCCACTAGAACTTTCTACCAGATACTCAGAATCAGTGTTGTGATCATACCGTGTTAAATCAGATTGCAAAGTCATTTCAGAGCCTCCCGGAGACAGGCAGGTTTTGGTGTTCTCTTGCTTTAGGGGTGATGCCTGCTTTTCACTTAATCCACAGGGGTGCTTGGGAGACTTGCCAGCAGTGATATGAAAGAGATGTATAGAAGAATCTTCTTTTGGGGTGAAAGACTTCTTAAAGGTCTCTTCCTCTCGAGTTTTATCTAGGGAATCTAACCCAGAAGCAGCTATATTTGTTACTCTAGCATTTTCTTTTTCTTGCTTTAGTTCTTGATTCTCTTTGTTTTTGCTCTGATTTTTTAGTTTCCTCTTAACTTTGCCTTTTTGCTTGTGTTCATTTGGAACCATATATTCTTTCTTCACTCTCACATCTGAGTTTGATGTCTCTGAAATAGAGCAAGGAGAGACCATCTTCTTGTCCTGAAATATTTCTTCATCTGAACTCTCAGAACTTGAATACAGAACTCTAGAGGGTTTTTGCTTTTTGCTTTTAAATGATTTGGAAAAGGTAACTTTTTCCTGTTTCACAAACAAGCTGTTCTTCTCACCTTCGGCCTCATCTTCTTTCCTTAGATCTTTTCTAAGGATGTGTTTGTCATCGATCATTTTTTTCATTTCATCTTCATCGTCGTCTTTGAACTCATACTCATCAAGAGCAGGTGGAAGTGGTGCCTTACTGGGGACTGTTTGTTTGCTGTCGTTGGCTACAGAGTCCTTTTCTGCTTCTGAATCAACATTTGCCTCTACACTGGAGGGGTTTACAGATGGAGGTTCTTCAGAATCTAGAGTAAGGAAACCAAAAATGAGCTGAATATCACTTCAGGACAAAATAATTCAGTTCAGCAGTCATGCTTTTGTACAGAAGAAGAAAGAAAAAGCCATTCAAAACACACAATAAACCCTCTCACTAGAGTTCAGCTTCCTTAAAACCAATGCTGAAACCAATGTGCTCCCCACACTTTAGAGTTCTCATTCAGGTATGTAAAAAACATTGATTTGTGTTTTTATATCCCTGTCTAATAAAAGCAATGCCCTTAAATTTTGTAATTCTTACCTATCATGTCTAATTACAGGCTTGAGGAAGTGTGGCTGGAAAGCTTTATGGCAGAAAGGGACCTGGGGTTTCTAACTGACAAGAGGCTGAATATGAGTCAGCAGTGTGCCCAGGTGGCCAAGAAAGTCAAAGGCATCCTGGCTTGTATTAGAAATGCTGTGTGCAGCAGGAGTAGGGAGGTGATTGTACCCCTGTACTTGGCACTGATGAAGCCACACTTTGGGTATTGAGTCCAGTTTTGGGCACCTCCATGCAAGAGA
>VWYK01069842.1:0-18320 GCA_013399775.1 Semnornis frantzii
TTGAGCAACCAAATCCAGTTGAGAAGCATTCCTGCCAATGAGAGGGAGGTTGGAGTACCTTTCAGTATAAGCCATTCTATAATTCTTTTTAATTCTTTTTGAGTGCTTTCAAAGCCCCTCTGGAAGACATTTAACTTTTGATAATCAATAAAATGAGAAAAGAACAAAAGCTGAAAGGACCTTCAGGGAAATATTTCACTTCGTTACTTTTCATTGTCAGAGATGTCAGCTCACATTTTTATCATTGATGTATTGTATTTAGTGGTGTTTTTTAGGTTTTTTTCATCATTAGAAAAGAATAGCTGAACTCTGAAAGAAAAATAAGGACAACTGTTCATCAGGCTATTATAAGAAAAAGTTAGAAAACTCAGGTAAGTTGTAAGCACTCAAACAACAGAAAGCAGCTGAGTTAGTTGAGCTGCCTTTTTAACAAAGTCAAAGTTCCTATAGACCCATCCTTGTACAAACTCCACTTAAAGCTTTTCCTACATTTGCAATGCTTGAAATCCCTCTCCCTGCTTCTTCCCTTCATTCACTCCCTGGAGTCTAATTAGGGTTCATCTCAGACCGAGCCTTACCATCTACTCATTGCCTTGTGAGTTGCAGGAAGTTAAATTCCCCAACATCTCTGTGAAACCTGATCGATAGGTTATTATGGAGGAGAAGCCAAACAGCCACACAAATTCTTACTTAACCAGAGTATGATCACATTACCTTCTTCACCTTTGAAAAGGAAGCTAAAAAAAAAAAAAAAAAAGTTACTCCCTTTGTTTTGAGTATTGAATGCCTGTGCCTATCTGGAAGTGAATGAGGCTGGCATTCAGGTGTGGCATTTTGAAAAACACAGGGGAAAAATCAAAGGTTCTCCTGTAGCTCCTGTAGCCTCTAAGAAAGGAGAATATTGGGTGAAAGGGGATGATGCCTGTTCAGCTAGCTAAGCAAAACAATTAAATTCTAGTCTTGAGCTATCTTTTTAATTGCTCATTAGGCAGCTTGTCCATGTATGCTTGCAATGGGAATAAAAAAAACAACCAACCCACAACCAGTAAAAAAACCCTATGTCACAAGGAGAAGCAGCACTACAATCTGCAGAGCAGTAACTCCTCATGGAACTCTGAAACATGGTCTCAGGAACAGAGCAGAGAGGGAGGAACATGTATTGAGCCACCGGGGAGGTCAACATGCTGGAATAGGTTCTTTTGTCTTTCATAGCTGTAGGTGAGCTGTTTAGATTGCAAAACGCCAGTAAGTATAAAGAGTGCAAGTAATTCCTCTGCATACACTGTAGCAGGTCAGAAATGGCTACTGCCTTCCCACATTGAGAAAAGCAACAGGACCAGTGAGCTCACAAGCAAAGGTATGGAAAATGCGTAGCTGCACAGATGACCAACTCGCCCACCCATCCTCCTGAAGCTACACCTGGAACTGCTTAAGAACAGGCTGGATGAGGCTTTGAGCAACCTGGGCTAGTAGGAGTTTCCTGTGCCCACAGCAGGGAGGTTGGAATTAGTATGAGCTTTAATGTTCTTTCAAAATTGAGTCTTTCTATGATATAAGCAGAGAATGTCCATAATGAAAACCAGCTCTTTCAATTTAGTCTGTGTGCTCTTACATAGAGCAGAGTAGATTAGACTGGACATTAGGAAGAAATTCTTTACTATGAGGGTGGTAAGACACTGGAATGGGTTTCATAGAATCACAGAATCATAGAATGGTAAGGTTGGAAGGGACCTCAAGGATCATCTAGTTTCAACCCCATAGGCAGGGACACCTCCCACTAGCACAGGTCACTCANTATAAGATCTCCTGGAAGCCTTCTCTTCTCCAGGCTGAAGAGGCCCCATTCTCTCAATCTGTCTTCATAGGAGAGCTGCTCCAGCCCTCTGATCATCTTTGTGTTTCCCAGAGAAACTGTGGACACCTAGTCTCTGGAAGTTTTTAAGACCAGACTGGGTAAGGAACTAGAAGATCTTTAAGGACCCATCCAATTCAAGCCATTCTATGATTCTGTGATTCTATGATTCAGAGCACACCCAAAAACATAGTGTTGCTCTGTAATACATTCATAGGATGGTTGGAAGGGACTTCTAGAGGTCATCTAGTCCAATGACCCTGTGGTAAGCAGGGACATCTACAACTAGGTGAGGCTGCTTAGAGCCCCATCAAGCCTGACCCTGAATGTCTCTAGGGATGGGGCCTCCACCACCTCCCTGGGTAATCTCTTGCAATGTTCCACTTACTTATAGTAAAGAACTTCTTCCTAATGTCTAATCTAAACCTACCCTGCTGTAATTTAAAACCACTGCCCCTCATACTATAGCTACATGCCTTTCTACACAGTTCCTCCCCATCTTTCTTGTAGGCATCCTTCAGGCATGGGAAGACCATTATGAGGTCTTCCCAGAGCCTCCATGGTAAGGAGCTGAAACGTGAGCTTGTCTCTGCATAGAGTCATGGAATCATTCATTAGAAAAGGCTTCTAAGATCATTGAGTCCAACTGTCTAACACCACCATGCCCATCAAACCATGTCCCAAAGTTCCACATCCACACATTTCTTGAACTTCTCCGGGGACGGTGACTCTACTTCCTTGGGTAACCTGTTCCAATGCCTGAGCACTTTTTCGGGAAAGAAATTTTTCCTAATATCCAACCTAAACCTCCCTTGGTGAAACTTGAGGCCATTCTCTCTCATTATATTACCCAATACGGCAGAGAAAAGACCAACCCCCACCTCACTACAACCTCCTTACATATTTCTTTGTCTTGCCTTCCACTCCAGCAGCTACTGTAGAAATTCCTCACTGTGCATTAGCCTATTGGATTATTTATTAGAAGCCAAGTATACATTTACAAAACCCCCCTCTAAGAAGCATTCTTTTAAGAGAGCTTCAATCCTAATTAAGTTAAATGCAATAATGACACCTTGTTGATGGATCTGAAGCCAATGATCATGCTGCCATACATTCAGTTGCAAGCACCTATTGAGTGAAATGAATGGGTCTGTTGTTTGAACAGCCCTATCTCCTGCAGCCTGGGAGAGTGCAGGAGGGAGGGGAAAAAATCATGTTACAATGCAGTCAGTCGCTTTGCAGAGCAATAAATAGATTTGCAGTGAACTGCTTGGCTTAGAGGAACAAGTGTCCAATCAGTTACACTGTCCTGCTACACAGAGATAGTTACTAGTACAAATATGGAGATTTCTAAAACCAGAATAATGAAAAATAGATGCCTTTTTGATCAAGTGACTTGACATTTGCTCTGTCCAGAGTATTTTTATTTGAAGTGCCATAGTTATTTAGAAAAAGTTATTTCTTCCAAGACTGTTTGGAAATCAATAAAACTCTCCAACCTTTGCTGATCAGATATCAGACTTTTCTTTTTTTATTTTCAGACTCCTTACGTGCACTTAGGACTGACTGCAAAACTACCTGAGTGAAATCACGATCCTTCATTGATTTTACACCCCAAGACTTCCCTGCCTCCTGCTCCAAACACATTCCCACCAACACAGAAGTGATTGCTTGTTGTATACCAAGAGTTGCCTTTCTGAAAATATTTTTACCACTGTTTTAAAACAAGAGGACACTCTTCTGTTTGTTTGATTTGAGTTTTGTATATTTTCAATTTGGGTTTTTTTTGTTTACTTGTTTTCTTTATTCCACATTGTATATATAGTAAGTTGTTCTGCACTTGAGACACAACCCTATGCAATGCTCCAGGCTTGGAGTAGAGTGGCTGGAAACCTGCCCAGCAGAAAAGAACATGGGGATGCTGGTTCACAATTGACTGAAAATGAGCCAGCAATGCGCTCAGGTAGCCAAGAAGACTAACAGAACCCTGGCCTGGAACAGAGACAGTGTGGTCAGAAAAGGTAGGGAAGTGATCATGCTCCTGTGCTCAGCACTGGTGAGGCCACGCCTCAAATACTGAGTTCAGTTTTGGGCCCCTCAGAAAGGGGCAACAGAGATGGTGAAGTCTTCGGAGGAGCAGAAGAGGGAACTGGGGTTGTTAAATTTTCAGAAGAAGAGGCTGAGGGAAGACCTTATTGCTCTCTACCACTCCCTTCTGAAAGGAGTTTGGAATGAGGTGGAGGTTGCTTTCTTCTCCCCAGTATCAAAGTGGGAGGAAATGTCCTGAAATTGTGCCAGGGGAGGTTTAGGTTAGATATTAGGAAAAATTTATTTTCTACAAGAGTGGTCAGGCATTGGAACAGGCTGCCTGGGGAGGTGTTGGACTCACTGTCCCTGGAGATGTTCAAGAAATGTGTGGACATGGTACTTCAGTATATAGATTAGTGACTGTGGTGATGTTCGGTTGATGGTTGGACATGATGGTCTTAGATGGTCTTAGAGGTCTTTTCCAAACAAAACAATTCTAAGATTCTATAATATTTATGTAAACAAATCTCAAACTTTTTTATCTGAAACAGTCAGGCGTATCTCCCCTTACAGCTTTCTTCTTTGTCCTTAATTCCATGATCAAGGAAATGTTAAAAGTATTTATCTGCTCAAAAAAATTTTTTTCTTGAGCATGGAAGCTCACCTTACATACACTATTCTCTTCAAAAGGCTGTTTTTGTTGCTCAGGGTTCAACAGTTAGGCACTGTGGTAGCTACATCAGAGGACACTTCCCTTCCTCCATTTCAGAAAATTCATGTCTGTGAGATGAATCATAGAATGGTTTGGATTGGGAGAGAACTTAAAGATCATCAAGTTCCAAGTTTTCCTTTGTGGGCAGGGACACCTCCCACTAGACCAGGTTGCTCAAAGCCCTGTCCAGCCTTGCCTTGGACATCTCCAGGGAGGGAGCATCCACAACATCTCAGAGTAATCTGTTCCAGGATCTCACTGTCCTCACTGTTAAGACTCTCTTCCTAATATCAAGTCTGAATCTACCCTCTTCCATCTTAAAGCCATTCAACCACGTTGTTCACCGCAACTTCCCACTGAGTTGAGATTATTTTGAGATTGTCTTTCTCAAAACATCAATGTCTGAATAAACGTTGCACTTTCCCAACTATTTTTATGGTGTGTGTAGACCTAGTGTAAGCACAGGCATCCCTCATCCTCCTGCAGCATTGTTCCCTCGCTCATCACTGGCTCGTGGACATAAGCCAAGCCTCAGCAGATGCAAATTGGAAGAGAAGATTACTTCACCAACCAGACAGCTCAGAGTAGCCCAGATGCCTCATACCTGGAAGCATTTAAGATCATGATAGATAAGTCCTCAAGCAACCTGGTCAACATGACCCAGCAGTGTGCGCATGCAGCCCAGACAGCAACTGTGTCCTGGGCTGCATCAAGAGAAGCATGGCCAGCAGGGCAAGGGAAGTGATTCTCTCTCTGCTTTTGTGAGATCCCACCTGGAGTACTGTGTACAGTTCTGTAGCCCCCAACACAAGAAGTTCTTCGTGGAAAGAGTGATCACCATTGGAATGGGCTGTCTGGGAAGGTGGAGGAGTCAGCATCCCTGGAGATGTTTAAGAGGAGGTTGGATGAGGCACTTGGTGCCATGGTTTAGTTAATTAGAGGGGTTATGTGATAGGTTGGACTCAATGATCCTAGAGGTCTTTTCCAACCTGGTTAATTCTGTGATTCTGTCATTCTGTGAAGGACATTGAATTGCTGGAGCAAGTCCAGAGGAGGTCATGAAGATGATCAGAGGGCTGGAGCAGCTCTGCTATGAGGACAGGCTATGAGAATTGGGGTTTTTCAGACTGGAGAAGAGAAGGCCTCAAGGAGACCTTATAGTAGCCTTCCAGGCCAGAAGGAAGCCTACAGGAGGGCTGGGGAGGGTCTTGTAATGACAGGACATTGGGTAACGGGTTTAAACTGGAAGAGGGGAGATTTAGACTAGACGTTAGGAAGAAGTTTTTTACAGTGAGGGTGGTGAGACACTGGAGTAGGTTGCCCAAGAAGGTTGTGAATGCTTCCTCCCTGGAGGTGTTCAAGGCCAGGTTGGATGAGGCCTTGAGTGACCTGTTCTAGTGAAGGTGTCCCTGCCTGTGGTGGGGGATTGGAACTAGATGATCTTTGAGGTCTCTTCAATCTAAACCATTCTATGATTCTATGGTCTTTTAAGTCCCTTCTTGCATAAGACGCTCTATGATTCTGTGACTCACAGACCAGCTCATGGTCGCTCATGTATTTATACAATTACTTTCTGGCTCTGTAATAAACTACTCTACTCCTTACTATCCAGTCCTGCAACCTCTCATGCAAGTCCTTAGCATGACATCTATGAACGTCTCCAACTAAAATCAACTACTCATATGCATAAATGTAAAGCACGTCCATAGGTACCTGCCGCCATTTCATGCTTGTGGAGCCCCTATGACTTGGCATATTTAGCAAACATCTGCTGTAGTGAACAGAGTACATGCTCCTATTTTTCCCCTTTCTTTTTTACATTCTCTCTCAAAGATACAACAGCAACAGCATTGAGTGTAAATGGAAGCAATATGCTAGGTATAGGCAGAACTAATAGATCCCATCTCAGACTGATATATGTATGTGACGCTGAATCAATACATCTTGAAACTTATAAGACCTGCAGATGTCATTTATAGCCCTGTAAATTACAAACTTTTACTGTCTTGTTTTTGCAGTTGATGATTGTGAAATAAGAAAATTGGGCATTATCACCATGTAACAGCACAAGCTTTAGAAACACAGTACTGCAGAAGGAAGCATCTAGCAAGAAAACAGTGTTCAAGGGAGCCTTAGAATGCATTTAAGCTCTGCAGATGACTGTGTAACAAAAGTGTAAAACTAGATGTGAAACAAAGCTTACTAATAAAAGAAAAGAGAAAACTATTGAATTCCTGGGACTTCAGAAATTAGCAAGAAAAAAATAAATAATGGACACATAAAGGACATTTAATTAAGGATAAAAATATTTGAGGCATGCTAGGGCATCTGTTCACCCTACATTAAACTGAAGGCTACTGTGAATAATAGACTATGTAAGGACGACATAAAAATAACTTAAAGGCAGCATTGCAAGCTGACAGGAGCAAGGAAGTCTTAAGGTCTCTTCTTACCCTTTTAAATCACTTTCTTGCGGCTGAAGAATGGGCAGTCACCCTCAGTAACACTATTTCTTTCTAACAGCCAGGGCAGGAATGGAGACCCAAAGGAACAGAAAAGGCTTCCAAACCATATTATTGCAGAGACCAAGTGGGATTGCGCATCTTGAGCAGCTCCAGCCCAGCACTGCTCCCACTAGTTTTTTTCTGCTCATAGCTTTCCAAGATGGCAATCTAGGTCGATGGTTAGACTCAATGACCTTAGAGGTCTTTTCCAACTGAAACGACTCTATGATTCTATAAGTGTGGCATACTTTGCATTTCTGTCCCTGGGCTTTCCAGTATCCAGAGTACAATATCACATTTTCTCTCTGATCATAGCCCAGTGGTCTCCTGTGCATCCCCCACAGCATCACCCTGTGTGCACCAGCCAAGAGTAATTCAAACATATGATGGGAAACAGCAATGCTTATGATTTTAAAAGCTGACATCTTTGTGGTGTTCCCTACTGCTATCACTGCAGAGCTTGGAGGCTTTCGTTACTCCTATGATCTTCCGGCCAGAAGACCCAGGAGGAGGAGGAGGAAGGGAGAATTCAAACACCATCAACAAAACCATGAAAGTCCCCTGGCTTTTAGCCAACTTTTAGCATGGGAATCCAGTGTCCCATTACAGAAATTTTTAATCTGAAACATTGACATCATGGCAAGTCAGTCCATCCATCCATATTGATGTCATGGCAGGTCAAACTCCCAAAGATAGTCCGCTCCTTAAAAGGTTATGGAAATAAGAGAGAGCTATAAATTACATCCTTTGAGGGACAAGCCGAGGTGGAGAACCCATAAAGGAACTCTGCAAACAGCTTCAGACACATTTTGTGGCTTATTTGGCACCTGAAAACCAACTGCATGGCCTCAGTTTTGCTACAAATGGGCATGTCTCTATCTGAGCATCTCTCCTCACAGTGTTCCCCTGAGAAAACTCTCTGGTATCTGAAAGGAGTGACCTCGTACTACTCCTTTAGGGCAAAATTCAATTAAAAAGTCTGCCAGCTGTGAGAGGTATGCCCACAGGGAGCTGGGCTTCATCAGTTCGCCTGCTCACAGCTTTGTTCCTTTGCACAGCACAAACCCAGAAGGGCTTTTATAAATCTTCTTGCAGTTTCTCCTCACTACTATCATGTTTACCCAGTCTAACATATAAAGAAAATCCCTGTAACATTGCATTTTATGCAACAGCTTATTTCTAACAAAATACTGAGGTGACAATAACAGCTGTTTATTTTGTGCTGCATATACTAATTCTTGCTTTATGTTAAAAATCAGACAACCCAAGGTCAGACCCACTGTCTCCAGCTCATCTAAGGAGGACCCTTCTGGATTGTGATGATTTTTTTTCTTGGTTCTGCTGAAAAAATGCCTTGCAAATTGTGCTCAGACACAAGCCCCACAGCTTGGCAGTTTGAACACATTGCAGGACACAGTGCCATCTTATTCAAAGCAAAAATGAGAAGATTATACAAGCATAGGATAGTAGAGGTTAGAAGGGACCTCTGGAGATTGAGTCCAAACACTGTGCCAAACCAGGATCACCTAGGGCAAGCCACACAGGAACATGTGTAGACAGGTTTGGAAAGTCTCTAGAGACAGACTCCACCACCTCTCCGGGCAGCCTGCTCCAGGGCTACAGCACTCTCAGAGGAAAGAAGTTCTTCCTCATGTTGAAATGGAACTTTCTGTGCTCCAGGCTTGTGTCCATTGCCCCTCACCCTGTCACTGGGCACCAGTGCAAAGAGACTGTCCCCTTCTTTTTGACACCCACCCCTCAGGTATTTGCAAATGTTGATCAGATGCCCTCTCAGCCTTCTCCAGGACAAACAGCCCCAGGTCTCTCAGCTTTTCCTCATAAAACAGATGTTCTATTCCCTCATTTTGGAAGATGTTGGTCCTGACAAGCTCCCTTGAATTTATTCCTGTTTCTGCCTGGAATCACAAACAAGATCAAAATATCATTCTGTTCTTGAACTGGGAAGGAATTACAGCCTTTACTAACTTCACCTGAATGGAAGAACTAGAAATAAAAAGGTAGAATACTTTCTACTAGAAAGTAGAAAAGTAGAATAAAAAAGTAAAAAGTAATTTTTTTTTAAATTTTATTTTTTTGGGAGGAGGGGAGCAGGGAGGGGAAGGAGGATGTTTGGGGATTTTTTTGTTTTGTTTTGTTTCATTTTGTTTTGTTTTGTTTTAATATAATCAAATCATATAATTTGTTTCTAAGATCATTGAGTTCAACCATCAACACCACCACAGTCATTAATCCATATCACAAAGGTACATATCCACACATTTCTTCACCTCCAGCAATGGTGACTCTGCCACCTCCCTGGACAACCTGTTCTAATGCCTGACCATTCTTTCAGGAAATATTTTTTTCCTAATATCCAACCTAACCTCCCCCATCACAACTTCAGGCCATTTCCCCTCACTCTACCACCTGATACTAGACCATACTTTCTCTGAGAATCTTACCTGTGCACAGGTATTCAACATCTGGAACAGTACCTGAAAAATTGGGTACTACAGGAATTACTATAAAAACGTTTCCTCACACGTGTGCCTTTCACAACAGCCTCTGCCTCTGCATCTCTCTTCCCATCTCTGACTCTAACTCTTCTGTGTTTTCATAAGTTTTATTTTTAAATATGCCACAGACATGGCAGGTGAATAAAATATATTTAATTTTTTAAAAGGCAGGATATTTTGAGTGAAGAGATAGAAGTAATGGCATGAAGTGTTCTGAACAGATAGGAGAACAACAAAGATTTCCTTCATACATCACTTAAAGGTCTATTCATATGTGTAACAGCACCATCATACCCTGGAATTACTTTACATGGGAGTGTTTTTATCAGCTTCCAAGTGCATGTGCCTTCAGGAGGGATAGCTGCCATGGCATCCTGAGCATGGTAGCAGCAGAGCTGGGCTCCAGGAGCTGGCTGCTGCTGGCATTAGAAAGTTAGGCTTCATCTGCAGACTATATTCAGACATTTACAGGTGAGATTTGATAAACCACACCTGAGGTATGCATATATAAACACAAAGATATATCTACATGGACTTGGGAACCCAACAAACCCTGGGACTGTGAGATTGTTGTGGCAGAGATTTGTGTCCTGGTACTGAGTCCTAGGCTGCTGCTGACAATGTGAGAGAATTGGGAGTGTTTACTCTGGGGAAGAGAAGGCTCTGGGGATACCTTATAGTAGCCTGTCAGTACCTGAAGAATGCCTATAAGAAGGCTGGAGAAAGACCTTTTATAAGGGCTTGTAGTGACAGAATGAGGGGGGATGACTTTAAACTAGAAGAGGGTAGATTTAGGTTGAACATTAGGAGGAAGTTCTACTATGAGAGTGGTAAAATACTGAAACAGTTTGCTCAGGTATGTGTTGGAGACCCTCTGACCGGAGACATTGAAGATCAGATTTGACATGGCCCTGGGCAGCTTGATCTAGTTGGAGGTTGTGCCTGCTCATTGAGGGCGGTTGGAGAAACTGATCTTTGAAAGAGTGGTCAAGCATCAGAAAAAGTTGTGTAGGGAAGTAGTGGAGTTACCATCCCTGGAGGAGTTCAAGAAACATATGGTCGTGGCACTTTGGGACATGGTTTAACAGCCATGGTGCTCTCAGGTTGACATTTGGGCTCAACGTTCTTAGAGGCCTTTTCCAACTGAACAATTCATGATTCTATAAAAGAATAAATACATCAGTTTTTAAGTAAGTCTCAGAGAGTTTAGGGAGGTCTTGCTCATGATTTTTTTTAATGCCTGTTTAACAATATTGCCTGAAACTACAATGTTGATGTCAACATTTCACAAATATTCATGACAGAAATAATAGCAAGAAACAATACATATGTTTTAAGTTCAAAAACAAGGAAAGCTACAGAAATATTGGAATGTAAACAAGTGTTCCTGACATCAGATTCTACTCCGAGATTTCTTAAACAGGTTGATATATAAGGAAAGACCAACATTACCACCACTTAGTAATAACTCTTCTTCCATATAACACCCCCACAGGCTATTTAATCTGGAAAAGAGAAGACTTAGAGGAGATCTTACTAATGTTTACAAATACCTGAAGGGTGGATGTCAAGAAGAAAGGGCCAGAACCTTTACAGTGGTGTCCTGTGATAGGACAAGGGGCAACAGATACAAACTGGAATCCAGGAAGGTCCACCTCAACATGAGGGAAAACATCTTTAGTGTGAGGGTAATTCAGCACTGGACCAGAGAGGTTGTGGAATCTGATTGTCTGGAGAATTTCCAAATCCGTCTGGATGCATTCCTGTGTGGCCTGCCCTAGGTGATCCTGCTTTGGCAGGGGGTTGGACTCCATGATCTCTGGAGGCCCCTTCCAACCCGCAATGATTTAAATACCAAGGAAAGAGCTACATGCAACTGAACTGCAAGACACAAATCATCTTACCTTGGAAGCAATGCCCCTCCCTCCTCTTCTTCTCTTTTGTTCCCCCTACATATCTAGGTTTTTTTATCTTAGCCTGGAACCTCAGGTTTGAAGTGCCTGCTTTAATCTCCCCTATCCACCATCTCTTCTGCAAACCACATCTGCTCTCAACTCCCGTCTGTTGGTTTGACTCCTCTGGCTTTGGCAAGCCTTCCTCAGAGCACCTGCAGGGGAATTTAATTTGGCTGTCAGTCCTCCAGAGCCACCCGCAGTCCCATAGCTGCGTAGGCTCTGCAGGACTGATGGGAATAAAAAGTAGTGAAGAACTGCTTTTTGTGACTGAAGTCAGCAGATACCACTCTGCACAGAGGCAGCAGATGTGTCGAGTAAGAACATTTTTAAATGGTGACTTCTCAAAGTGAGATTTTACTGTAAGTTATACAGCATGCCAGTTTTGTGATCTCTCAGCCCTGAGTCTATCCCTGTAATATTAATTGTACACATTCCAAAGTGCTACCCTTAACATTTTTCTCAGTGATAGCAGAAGTGGTAAGAAAGGGCCAGTACTTTCCAATAAATATAAATCTTCTCTTAAGACCAAAGTAATCTAAGCCACACAGATGCATTTCAAGGTCTGTCAAAGTTATTCAGGCTTGTTCCTCAACAGTTCAGTCTCTGCTCTGGAAGTTTATAGAATCACCATGGTTGGAAAAGACCTTCAAGGTAAGTCCAACAATTATCTAACTTTATCATGGCCATTACTACACCATATACCTCAACATTGTATCTATATTACTTTTAAATACCTCCAGGGATGGTGATTTGACTGCTTCTCTAGGCAGCCTGTTTCAGTCTTTGAGAATCTTTTTTTTTTTTTCTGATGTCCAACCTAAACCTCCGCTGGCCATTTCCTCTTCTCCTATCAGTTGTGACTTGTGAGAAGGACCAAGATGTTCTACAAAAAAAAAATCCAAGAACAGGTGAATATTGTTACTGGAGAAGGGGTATTATGGGATATTGCTGGATAAAGATGATCAGAGGACTGGAGCATCTCTCCTGTGAAGACAGGCTGGGAAAATTTAGGTTGTTCAGCCTGGAGAAGAGAAGACGCCAGAGAGACCTTGATGCTGCATTTCAGCATCTGAAGGGAACCCAAAGGAAAGCTGAAGTGGAGCTGTTTAGAAAGGCATGTGGTTATAAGATGAGGATAAATGATTTTAAGCTGGAGCAGGTTAGGTGCAGGTTGAAGATAAGGGGAAGTTCTTCACAATGAGCATAGTGAAATACTATAACAGGTTTCTCAGAGAGTGGTGGAGGCCCCATCCCTGGATACGTTGGAGGTCAAACTTGATGGGGCCCTGAGCAGCCTGAGTTAGTTGTAGATGTTCCTGCTCACTGCATGGCGGTTGGACAAGAGGACATTTGAGAGTTCATTCCAACCTGATGCCTTCTGTGACTCATGCTCTAAAACTTTGATATGCATTTGGCAGGTAAACCAGAAAATGTAAAAAACCCAAAGATGCCACACACAAAAATGACACTCGTGTCACTGATAGAAACATTCCAAATTACTCAGGCTGAATAAAGTATAAAATCTAACAAACTGTTCTTGAAGATGTCGTTGTGACTAAGTTTTAGAAGCAACAAAGATTTTAGTGATTTTCTGCCTGAGAAGCAAAAGCAGCAGTGGAGCTCTGTGACCAGCATTATTCATGGTGAAAGCAAAATAAAAATCAGTGTAGCTGCTAACATGATGTTAGTGCATGTTGGTCCTTGGGTCTGAGGGTGTCAGCAGATATTACCACAAATACACCATTAATTATGCAACCCAAGGAACCCAATGGTAGAACAAGGGGTTTAGAAATTGGAAGAAACTGATCCCTGCTCACAAATAGGCCCCTCTCTGGCATACAGGAAATGGTGCTTAATCTCCCAGCAGGTTCCCATCCTTCCACCTTGTAACGTCTATCCTTGGGGGTCCACCATGCTCAGTAATGCATAACATGTGGACACCTCTACCTTTAAAATGCAATTTCTCCTGGCTTCAGTGTTGCCAGGCTTTTGAGAACAACTACCCAATAATAACCTGGATCTGCTGCCCTGGGTCAAATCCCTTCACTACCCAAGACAGGGAAGGAGAGTGGTCACATCTCACAGGACAGGATGGCAAATGTTTCACCTGCTGGGGACATCTCATGTGCCATTGCCTTCTGACACACAGACAAGAGAGTTTACCAGTCTCCATTGCTCCATGGAACAAAGGAGCTATCAAATTAAAAAACAAAACAAAACGAAAAGGGAGGAGGAGGGGAGGGGAGGGGATGGAGGGAAGGAGAAACATCTCTTTTATGAACAGGCTGCCAGGGCTCAGCCTCCAAATGATTAAAAACCAGAACACACATACTTGATTGGAAAAGACCCTCAACATCATCTAGTCCAAACTTCAGTCCAGTACTGCAAGATCAACACTAAACCATGTCCCTAAGCTCCAGGTCCATACACAACCTTGAGGGTTGGTGACTGCACCACTGCCTTGGGATGACCATTCCAGTATTTGATAACCCTTTCAGTGAAGAAGTATTGCCTAAACCTCCCCTGGCACAGTCTAGAACCATTTTCTCTAGCCCTGTTGCTTGTCACCAGGCAGAAGAGGCTGTACCACTCCTCACTCCAACCTCCTTTCAGGTACTCTAGGTCCTTCATGAGTCTTGTTGCCCTTCTCTGCTCCAGCACCTCAATATCTTTCCTGTAGTGGAGTTTCAAACTAAATGACCTTTGAAGTCCTTTCCAACCCAAACTATTCTGTGATTCTATGATCACCAAACCCAACCAATCCTAAACTAAATAAACCAATTAAAAAATAGATTAAGCTGAGCAAATAGACCACTGAAGAAACAGCGATTTACTCCAAATATTTCCACTGACTGGCCTTTGCAGTACGCTTCAAATACATGCAAATTTAAAACAGAGAATCAGATATTTGTATAAGTTGTTTTTTGTTTTTTTTAAAGATAATCAATTTTATACTAAAATAAATTCCCAAACATCCCTAGTTTAATGTTTTGAAGAAGGAAGAATTAATTAACAGAGCTTGCCAAGCTGTAGGAACAAATAATCCAAGAGCTGGAATTGTAAATTGTCCAAAACCAGAATGCATCCTTTGGCCAGGCTTGTAACTGATGCCAGCTATTCAAAGCTGCCTACCACTTCTTTCCCACATGATCTTTTCGGCATTTCAGATCTATGTTGGTTTTAGAATCTTGAAGAGTAAGTACTACCTAACACTGACTGATAGGGCAGCAGTTACCCCAGTGTTTTGCTATTATTCCACTTATATAGACAAGAATGGTATAGATAGACAAGCCTGGAGAAGAGGAGGCTCAGGGGTGACCTCATTGCTCTCTACAACTACCTGAAAGGAAGTTGTAGCCAGGTGGGGGTCAGTCTCTTCTCCCAGGCAGCCAGCAATGGAACGAGGAGAGACAGTCTCAAGTCATGCCGGGGGAGGTATAGGTTGGACATAAGCAGGAGAGTGTCCACTCTTCACAGAGAGAGTGATTGGCATTGGAATGGGCTGCCCAGGGAGGTAGTGGAGTGGCCATTCCTGGAGGTGTTCAAGAAAAGACTTAATGCCATGGTCTAATTGATTGGATAGGGTTGGATGATAGGTTGGACTGGATGATCTTGGAGGTATTTTCCAACCTGGTTGATTCTACAATTCTATGATTGCATAGTTTGTAATAGGAGTCCCACCAGTTAGATGAGTAAAGCCCATACATCAACCTACTTGCTGAGGACAGTAAGTGAAGTGGACAATAAGTTATCCATGGTACAGCAACATGTTCTTGTGTCCAAGATGACTGGTTCTGGGGTCCATTAAGAAGAGTTTGGCCAGAAGGTCAAAGGAAGTTCCTCTGCCCCTCTACTCTGTCCTGATGAGGCCTCACCCGAAGTATTGTGTCCAGTTCTGGGCTCTCCAGTTCAACAGAGACAGGGCGATACTGAAGAGAGTGTAAAGGAGGCTAAGAGGACAACAAAGGGACTGGAATATCTGTCTGGTAAGGAAAGGCTAAGAGACCTGAGGCTGTTTAGCCTGGAGAAGAGAAGGTCGAGAGGGGATCTGTTCAATGTTTACAAATATCTGGAGGTGGGGCCAGTCTCTTTTCACCTCACAGACAGCACAAGGCTGTTGCAAATCTGTATTGCTGATAAAGACTGCCATAACTATGAAAACACACAGATAAGGACATTGGGAGACATTAGGTTATGGTTGGACTTGATGATCTTAAGGGTTTTTCCAATCAGGTGTTTCTATGATTCTATGACTGTTAAAGGCAGTTGCAAGATCCCTAAACACTGTCACTCCAAATGCCAAATCTTTCATTACAGAAAAAATTCCAGCTCCCTCACTTGAAAATGAATTGTTTCCTGTCACTAAGCAAAGCTGTTGCACGCCAAAAAAAAAAAACAAAACCTCCCTAAAAAAACAAACATCCAAACAAAACAACAAAAAACCAGGCCAAATAAAATCTGCTGCCTCTCATTAGATCAAAGGTTGGCAGCAGAGATAAACCATCACACAAAACAACATTTATTCAGAGGAGCAATTGCCTACGGAGTCATTTGTCACTTTTAATAATCCTACAGTTGGAAAATGATGATAATGGAAATCAAGTTACCCTAATGGCAATAAAATATTTGTAAACTAAACTTGTTCGTTCTGACTATAAAAAAAAAAAAAAAAACAAACATTGAAATAGTTTAACTGCAGAGAATAAAATTGAAATAGGTCTGTAATTACATAGATTTTCCACATCTTGATGAAAAGAACTAACTGCTGATGGTTCCCGTATTTTCAGCAACTTACCTTGCAAAACAAAGAATTAGAAGTATGTGCCAGATGTACAGAAAGGAGGCCTGCAGCAACATTTCAGACATGATGCATACATTTCTTCCTCTTTCTTCTTATCAGGAGCAAGCCAACTGTCACATCTCAGTGACTGAGTGAGCCTATAAGCCGGGGAAACTTCACTGAGCCATCAGAAGGGACAGAGTAGAATTAATGAAGTTGGTGGATTTCAAAGAGGCCTTCAACTTAAGTCTCATGAGGAGCTGGGTTCAAGGAACTAGGATTGTTTAGTCATCAAAAGAGGAGGGTGAAGGGAAACCTCATGTCCCTCTACAAAACACCATGCAATAAAGTGACAGGACAAGAGGTCAGGGCAGGTTCAGATTGAATATTAGGAAAAAATTCTTCTCAGAAAGGGTTCTCAAGCATTGGAACAGGCTGCCCAGGTAGGTGGTGGATTCGCTGTCCCTGGAGCTGTTTAAAAGACACATGGATGTGGTGCTGAGAGACATGGCTTAGTGGTAGCAGCTTAGCAGTAGTGGCAGATTTGTGAGCTCCATGTGAGCAGCTGGACTTGATGATTTCAAAAGTCTCTTCCAAACTCTACAGTTCTGCGGTTCCATTAGCAAAGCCAGTGTCTCATCCGGGATTGTATGCAGCAGAGCCTGGCTCCTGGGCTCTGCTGCAGCATTGCTGGACCATGCACTCTGAAGCTAGGGCATGCAATTGCTCTTTCTCTGTTCTGACTGAGCATCCAGAGACAAGAATGCTTAAAGAGGGGTCTTCCTGAAAATGAAGGGATTTTGGTTTTTGGTTGAACCTAAATACAAAATACAAGGATGCGTGCTTTGAGATCATCAAGTCTAACCACTTACCTTGAGCTTGCAATCCCACCACTACTGCTAAGCCACTACAACTAAACCACATCCCTCAGAACCATGTCCTTCATCGTGAGGGTAAAGAAGCCCATCGAGGAAGCATTCAGATGATATATTGGTCCTTGAAAGGACAGTTCTTTGCAGGCGAAAACTTCTCACCAGCATCTGTCAGCTGCAGCAAATAGGACACAGTAACCAATCATGCTATCTGGTCCAGTTAAATTTTGTTTTTCCAGCTAAAATTGGCTGGTTTGACACCATCTTAAAATGTCACCATGCAACATCTGAAAACATGCAATTGTATTTGACTTTGCTTGTTTTGGTGGTCCTTTTTTTTTTTCTTTTTTCTTATTTTCTTGTTTGTTTTTTGGTTTGGTTTGGCTATTTTTTCTGTAACTGAAAAGAAATCCTAGCAATATCTGGAGTGAAAAGTGATATGCCAGCTCAGCTGACTCATAATCCTAATTCATCTCAAAAAATTAAATTTCTTGATAAATTTTGTTGGGAAAAAAAAATGACACATGCTCTGGAATACAATCGACATGGATTTAAAACTGTAGCAGGGTAGATTTAGGTGGGATATAAGGAAGTTATTCGCAATGAGGGTAGTGAAATACTGGAACAGGTTTCCCAGAGATGTGGTTGAGGCACCATCCCTGGAGACATTCAAGGTCAATTTGGATGGATTCCTGAGCAACCCGATCTAGCTGGATACGTCCCTTCTCACTGCAGGGGGCTGGGCAAGATGACTTTTGAGGGTCCCTTCCAATCCGATGCACTGTATGAATTTTTCAAGATATGCACTGTTGCAAAATCCACCCAAGCAATCATATCCAAATCTAACATGCAATTAACCATTCACAAGCACCAACAAGATTGTGCATCCTGTTTAATTTCTTTGTGCAAAATTTATTCACATCCTCAAAAATCCTAAATGATGTGGTAAAATCGATTTCTCCCAAGTCACATCAGAGAAAAATTGGTCAACATTATGCTAAACATCAATTTCAAGCTCTGACAAAACCCAGCGCATGTACTCAAGATCCTGAGGCTCAAAGAATTATAGGATGGTTTTGGTTGAAGTGACCTCAAAGATCA
>VWYK01069843.1:3551-14608 GCA_013399775.1 Semnornis frantzii
AAGGGCCTTGAGAGTAAGTCTTATGAGGAGTGGCTGAGTGAGCTAGCATTGTTTAATCTGGAAAGGAGAAGGCTGAGAGGAGACCTTCTTGGTCTCTACAATTACAGGAAGGGAGCTTGTAGTGAGGTGAGTGGTGGTCTCTCCTCTCAAGTAACTAAGGATAGGACAAGATGAATTGGCCCTAAGGTGCACCACAGGAGACTTAGGTTGGACATTAAGAAAAAAAAATCATGGAAAGGGTTGTCAAGCCCTGGAACAGGCTACCCAGGGGAGTGGTAGAGTCACCATTCCTGTAGGTGTTCAAAACACATGTAGACATGGCTCCTTGGTATGTGGTTTAATGATCGTAGTAGTATTAGGTTGACATTGGACTTGATGATGTTAGATGCCTTTTCCAACCTATGAATAAATTTATTTGCTTTTCTGTTCACACTGCCTTTACATTTGGAGGCTTTCTAGAGACAAGTTTTCAGTGTGCACTCTGCACTCTCACATTACAGTGACTATGAATTACTCTTTTCAGATCAAACTGAGTTTTTACACAAGATTTTCAACTCACACCTTTGCCAAGTTTTCAGATGTCCACTTTCCAGGCCTGAGAGTCACACGAGTTGTTCCAGACTGAACAGCTTGCACCAAGAAATGCAGACCAGCAGAACTTGGGCTGTGTAATAAAGTTCAGAATTGTGAAGAAGCATTAAAAACTGAAGCTATTCCCCGAGTGCTCACGGTGTGACTGGCAGTGCCTTTACCAAAAGTTCTGACTTGCTTGCAAGACCAGAAACATTGCCAGGAATGCACATTTAGTGTACATTAATCACTACTGGGTAATAGCAACGCATGCTGTGTATTTAATGAGTTATCCTCAATTTAAGGCCTACAAAGAGCCTACTTTTCCAATAGATCTTTTTTAATTTAGCCCCATTTGCTGAAGATCGCTCATTTAATGCAACACATCATTATGCTTTTATTGTTAGATTTTTATGAACTGTACCAGATTAGCTGCAGAGAATTTACTCTGGGTGCCCTAATTAGACCTTTATAGGTAGCCATAATTTTCTTTTCATGTACCCATAAAGACTGATAAATTAATCAGCAGGAACGTGAACTCTGTCATCTTTTCACCCTACTCACTCTGTCATCTTTTCTCCCTACTCCTTGTTCTGATCTTTTCTCCCTACTCACTCCTTGTTCTGATAAAGCCCTAATGAACCCACTTGCACAATTCCCTTCTGTTTTGTTTCCCTTTAAAGGCTAATTTCAACTAGACAATTCAACCAGCTGCAATGTTTTCCATATATGATGCCAGAGAATAAGCAGTAAGCAGGATCCTTTCTTATACCATTTAATCATTTCCATTCTTAGCAGAAAGCAGTCTCTCAACAATGGGAAACAAAGAGGTGTGACCCATAAGGTTTCACTTTGAAGCATTTATCTAATAGGGGAGAAAGGCAGGCAAAGTAATAAACAGTAAATCCCTCAGCTGCTAATTGTCAGTTAATTAGCAAAAAAATGTCAGAGCAGGAATAGAATCTCTCCAAAAAGCTTGGCAACAGAAAGAGGTATCTCGTTTACAGTTTTGAATGTGCCTCTCACACAGAGGACAGCACTCTCAAAGAATCCAGTCTCTGATTTAGCAAAAAAACCCACATTTTTAAGTAGGAAAATCTAAAAAACTTCCTTAAATGCTAGCTCGAAACTCTGCTAACTAGAAGTGATTTGGGGATGAATATTGGATAAGGTTGTTTTGCTTTACATGGGACATCAATCTACTTTGCCTACCTGATTCTTGCAAGATCTACAAAATTTTTTTGTCCTTATAAAGAAAGAAATAAATGAAGGAAGAAAGAATAGAATCATAGAATCAGTTAGGGTTGGAAGGGATCACAAGGATCATCCAGTTCCAAGCCTCCTGCCATGGGCAGGGACACCCTACCCTAGATCAGGCTGCCCACAGCCTCATCCACCCTGGCCTTAAAACACCTCCAGGGATGGGGCCTCAACCACCTCCCTGGGCAACCCATGCCACTCTCATGCTCAAGAACTTCCTACTCATGGCCAGGCTGAATCTCCCCACCTCCAGCTTTGCTCCATTCCCCCTAGTCCTGTCACTACCTGAGAGCCTAAAAAGTTTCTCCTGAGCTTTTTTGTAGGCCCCCATCAGATCCTGGCAGGCCACAAGAAGGTCACCTGGGAGCCTCCTCTTCTCCAGACTGAATGGCCCCAAGTCTTTCAGTCTGTCCTCATAGCAGAGCTGCTTCAGCCCGCTGAGCATCACTGCCCAGCCTGTATTTGTGCTTGGCATTGCCTCGACCCAGCTGCAGGACCTTGCACTTGGTCTTGTTGAACCTCATGAGATTGGCTTGTGCCCACCTCTCCAGCTCGTCCAGGGCCCTCTGGAGGCCATCCCTGCCTCCAGCATGTCTGCTGCACCACATAGCTTGGTGTGGTCAGCAAACTTGCTGAGGTTGCACTCAATGCCTCTGTCCCTGGCACCAACAAAGATGCTGAACAAGACTGGTCCCAGGACTGATCCCTGAGGGACTCTGCTTGTCACTGCCTCCACTTGGACATGGACCCATTGACAACCACTCTTTCGGTGTGGCCATCAAGCCACTTCTTTATCCATCTCGTGCTCGTCCCATCAAACCCATGTCTCACCAGCTTGGGGACCAGGCTGTGGTGCGGGACAGTGTCAAAGGCTTTGCTCAGGCCCAGGTAAATGACATCAGTTGTTCACTCCTCATCTATTAATAGACCATGTTTTTTATTAAGATAAACAACATGGCCTATTTACTAGTGCTGGCACCCACTTGCAAGCTGAAGACTGTAACTTTTGCTGCACTGAGTCCATATCAATGGTTCAAACACTTGCTCAGGCCCATCAGTCACAGACGGGGACTGTTGGATGCATTCACAACTGCAAACCGGCTAACTGCACTCCTAAACACATGTACAATTTCCTTCTTGGCCATTGGAATCAAAGATGCTCTAATAGCAGCATCAACCACCAGCTGCAGATATGGGAACAGAGTGCTTGCTAATGAACTGCTCAAGATGTATCAGGTTAAAAAGTGATTCTGGGCTATTAAATGAATGTAAGTTGTATTAGAGGCCTCCATTGATGGAATGTGGTTCTTAAGAGGTCTTGGGCGTGTTTCAAAATGACAATGCACCAAAGTGTACTCCACTGTACCAAATGCTAAGTAAGAAAAATGTAATTAAAAAAAAAAAAAGAAGGAGGTTGGGATGATTCACCACAAACAGCACCTACAGTCAGTGGTAAAGAAGGAGTCATTGCTGGTGCTCTGTGGGATTACAGTGCGTGAAGGAAGTCAGGATGAGGCCCTCATACACCCTGGAACCAGAAAGTCCCACCACAAGTCTCTCCTTGACACAGGGCATTGTAGGGTTTTTTGGCCTCTTCTTTTAATAGGGTGGGATTTTGAGGGGTTGGTTTACTAAGGAAAAGCAAGCAGACAGCCCTAATCCAGGTGCATTTATTTGTGAATACTTGCTTCTGCCTAGCCTTAACCTTGAATCATTATATTTGCTGGCCAATTTTAATCTAACTCTAAGATATAAATGAATCTTAAAACATTTTAGGTAACTATATGGCTATTGACAAGAGGCAGACCAGGCAGAGAAAGTGTATTCATGATCCCACTGAGGCAAAGGTAAGAGATGACTGATCCCTTAGTAGACGTCAGTGAATCCACTCAAGGCAGGCAAGACTCACTCATTCACAGCCCATGGAACAACTAGACTTGTCTGAAGGGGTTGTTCCCCCCACACTGACTGCATCAGTGTAAATCTGACACTGCAAAGTGACATTGGGACCCGAGTCCACACCAGGGTCAAGTGCCTAACTATGAGACACCCAGGTGGCCTCTAGACCTGTAGGCCTCCTGCACCAGTCAAGGGCAAGGGGTGCTCTGCTTGCCTCTGCCCCTTTTGCACCTCTCTTCTGACTCCCATGTCAAGAAGGGGGTGACTCACACCACACTGAGACCCTCATTCATCACACAGTGTTGTCAGGTACTCATTTGCAGCAGATCTCAGCAGATCTGTGCTAAGCAACCAGCACCTCAATCGTTAGCAACACTGCAAGATTTCAACTTCCCAGATCTTGCAGTCTTGGATCAAGCAACCTCGCTCTTAATATGTGTCTCCTGTTTAATAACTTCTGATAATTTTTAGCCAAAACAACATAGATAAAAAGGAGCAACAGAAGAACTGCATGAAGAAGGGCATAATAGTGGAAAACACAGTTCAAACTCCTCCTAGATATAACTGTTCTAAGAGCGTAATGAATTTTACACCAACCACCAGGCTTGCCAGCCCCATTTAATTACAGGGCGATACACATAAGCCCATCAAATTAAGTATTCAGGGACACGGTTTGGCTCCTGGACTCAGACAATATCATTTCAATACACTAGGGGAAAGAATATTAGGGGTTTGGAACAGCTATAGCCCACGTGTGATTTTTTTTCACATTATTACTGGCAAGCACCCAGGATGTGTTTTTGGAAATGCTCACCAAATAAACCTGAAAGACCTTTGGAGCTTTCAGAAAAAAAAGATAAAAAGATTGTCACTCCCATCTTAAGGATAACTCTGAAGGGGGTTTGCTCAAGTGAGGTTACATTCCCAGTAAATAGAGGACAGAAGATGTTTTAGTAGCACTTGCATGCACAGCATCAGTGCCTGATCTACCATGTGCTCTAGACAAACACTGGCATCACAGCGAACAGCATCATCCACCAGGTGCTGACACTGTGTGAGTTACCAGGCTCCCAGAGGCAGCAGGTTCCTTAGCCATGTCCTCTGCTGCTATCATCTCCCTTTGATTAAATCCAGAAACTGAAAAATATCACCCTGACAAGCAATGGTTACTTCTGCCCTCAAAAGCTGGTATTACTTTCTGCAACTGAGACACCACAACACGCTCAACCCCTCTCTACATCCCACTCAGACTGTATGTTCAGAGTCTCTTTTGGGCAGGTCATAGACTTTTAGAGGTCCAGTGGGATTTGGCTGGCTCACAGCCTCACTTAGAGCTAAGCCATGTGAGTCACTGCATCCTACAGCAGCAATTCACACCACACCTGTTTCCCCAGGCAGCACTACCGCTTCATCGTGGCAATGAACTACGGTGCCCAAAAGGAGCATTTACAGAGTCTTCATGAAAAGCTCTAGTTCTAAAAGGTGCAGATGGGGCTTCTTAGGAAGTATAAAAGTTCCAGGAGCTTAGCACCATCCCTACAGGGACTGAACATTTATAGGATTTGACCTTTTAGTCAAGCCTATGTTGTGGTCAACTCAGTTATTCGCTATGCATACCAAAAAGCATTAAAATTTATGTTTATGGATAGTGTGGGATCTACCCAATGTCTTTGCCACTCAGCAGGAACAAAATAAAAGTGTGATCCATGTATTTTTAAAGCAGGATGCATCCTATACTTTTTGCAGATTTAAAACACTACTTTAAAAAGCTAAATCCTTTTGTGTCAGTAATCATTCAACGGAGTTGGAAATATCAGCAGTGTCCCCAATGTAATAGCACCACTCCCCAAGCATTCAAAAATCATGAGTCAGATGCCCTCCTTCAAAAGAAAAATCACACAATTGGCTTCAGAACACGCACATAAATATGCAATCAATTCCAAATATGTTTTTAGATTTCTTGGGATATCACCAGGGTCATGTTTCGACCATTTCTCTGATACCAAAAGCACTTGAAATTTTCTTTGTTTTACAAGTCAGAACTGGGAGATTCTCACACAATCCATTGCTTCTAGGAGCTGAGGTTTTAAGCAAACTAGCAAACACTGGCTCATGGTAAAATCACAGAGCTGGCAATGATGCTACTGTGATACTTTTTTCCTACCATTAAAGGCCTGGTGAGAAAGGGAAAAAGCATTATCACAGAATCATAGAATCACCCAGGTTGGAAGAGACCTCCAAGCTCATCCAGTCCAACCTAGCACCCAGCCCTAGCCAAGCAACCAGACCATGGCACTAAGTGCCCCATCCAGGCTTGTCTTGAACACCTCCAGGCACGGTGACTTCACTACCTCCCTGGGCAGCTTATTCCAATGCCAAACACTGTGTCAAGAACTTCCTCCTAATTTCCAGCCTAGACCAGGTCCCTGGCACAACTTCAGACTGTGTCCATTCATTTTGTTGCTGGTTGCTTGGGAGAAGAGACCAACCCCATCTGGCTACAACCTCCTTTTAGGTAGTTATAGACAGCAGTGAGGTCACCCCTGTTTTGTTGAAGTGGACCTTAGGGTCCCTCAAACTACCACATTTTGCCCCCCCCCCAACAGCACTGAGCTCAGTTGAAAGGTTGTCAATACTCACTAAGAAGAAAGCTTTTAAAGATCCATTGGGAATTTAGTGGATACATTTCACTTGAATCATAGAATCACTCAGGTTGGAAGAGACCTCCAAGATCATCCAGTCCAACCTACCACCCAGCCCTAGTCAAGCAACTACACCATGGCACTAAGTGCCCCATCCAGGTTTTTCTGATGGGGCCAAGACTGGACTTTGTGTCACCAGGAAGATCAAAATATGGATGCTCTTGTTTTCCAGAGACAGGGAACTGGCAAAATACTCATAGAGAACACTAAGCGAGACCTTGAATGAAATGTAGTTGCTGTTCTCAATACCCTGACACTGGACTCAACACCATGGCCAACTGTCCTGCTCAGTAGCTTCATAAAGCCTTCAGTGAACTTGGTAATAGACTGACTAAACTGCTTGAAATTTTTTTTTACAGTCAATTTAAAAGGGGAAGGAAGTGCAAGACCAAAGGGAAGCAAGCATAGTACTGCTTTTTAATCCCGGATTGGTTGTAATCTTTTTGTATCTAAGTACTCTCACAGTAAAATAATGAAAACTAGATGTCAAGACCTCATAATTTGATAACCCTCTAGAGGGAAAAGGAAATCCAAATGAGAGACAGCATAGATTTAGAATGAGTGTCTCTTTTTCTTTTCTTTTCTTTTTTTTTTTTTTTTTTTTTTATTGTTAAAACACACACACTCTTACCAATGGATAAAATCTTAAAGAAGAAATAATTCAGTATGCCAGATTAGGGCCACTGTGATGTGGTTTGAAAGCTGGTTGAAGATTCATAACCAAAGGCTAATTCTCATGTAAATGGAACGAGTTCTGCCCTGTGAGGCAATGTATGAATCAATGCATTAAGGTGGATTTTTTTTTTTTTGTTAGGCTTTTTTTGTTTTGGTTTGGTTTTTTATTTTAGTACTAATTAATGATCCAAATACAAAATAAAAGTTCAGGAATGAAATCACCAACTGCTAGCTAATTGGACAAACTACAAAAACAAAACAAAACAAAACAAAAAAAACCCAATGAAAACAGGAATATTGCAAATAGAAAGAAATCTGCAGTTAGAAAATGTAAGAAGCTGAAATTCAATTTGGGCAAAAAAATGACAACTTACTGCTTGTTGAAAATAGTTGCTCAGCTTAGGTTCAGTGAAGTGGACTCCATGTGCAGATTGTAAGAAGATGAGAGCACAGAGGGAGGGCAGATGTGTGCCATCAACATGCAAATGCACAGTCGCAGCGATACCCAAGCTCTTGGCTTCTTTTTTACAGGAGGTAGGTGCCCCTAGCCCAAGAAATTAGTCCCACCATACAGTGCCACTGGTGGAGTGCTTTAGTCCACAGGTGTGCTAGCCCAACACACCAGCAACTGCCTTTAAGTCTCAGCACTGCTATGGCAGGAGGGGACAGGCAGAAAGGGACTGAGCACAGACATAAAAAATGGTTTTAAGTGGAGTAATCCCCCCAACGCTGGGCATCCTAGGTTGACAGCAAGCTGACAGGGCTGTCCTGCCTACTGCTGATATTAGGCAGGTTTGATGGGTGCAGCATGTACAGCTTTGGCCCTGAGGGCTTTGGCTGGTTCAAAAATTATGCTATAGTAAACAGAAGACAAGGTAGGAGGGATTAGGATGGTTCATCCCCTAGCAAAAGCAGGATAGAGAGAGGTGATGATGCCCAGGAAGTAAGATGGCACAATTTATGTAGGAAGCTGAAGAGCTATATGGAGAATCAGACAGGAAATAAGCAAGAGAACTGAACATGGATATAACAACTGCAAATGTTTAAAAGGTGTAAAAAACAATCAGAAAGACAAAGAAATCATGGCCCACTTTCCCCAAAGCATGCAGCCTCCTGTAGCTATTTACATCTGCCTGTCTGGTACTTGCAAGGAAATGAGAGCTGAGCCCTTCTGAAAACCAGTTACATACATGTAATGAGAAATTGAAACAGGAATTAAATCAATGCTGAATCTCAACAAAAGACACCCTGATGCTGTGGGATGGCATCCCAAGGGACATTTCATCACTCATGCCTTTTTCAACTGGACTGAAGAAAGCATTAGCGTCAGTCCTGCAGGGAATCTGAGCTTCTGCAGGGAAGCTGTTTGCACCAGCAGGTTATTTTCCTCATCAGGTCTGAACTTTTAATTAGGCAGCACAGGTTCACTTTTGGGCATGTCACAGGCAAAGAGCATTTTGAGCCCAGTACCATAGTTTCCCAGCCTCCCTGAGCTCTCACCCATTTGCAAACAATTGTGAAGGTGGAGGAATTCAGGGAACAGATGTAGCCTGCCCCCCTAGTCCCATCTGTTCACATCAGAAAACCACCAAGCAATCTGGCAGGGAGAGCTCTCTCCACTCAAGATAGATGCTGGCCTGGGCTGGGAGGGGAGAAAGAAGGAGGGAGACAGGGAGGGGTGGTGGTCTTGGGTCAGACTGAAGAGGCCCTGCCAGTGCTGCGTGGGAACCTTGTGCAACATCTGCCAGTACCACGTCTGGCTCAAGTTGGAGCAAAATCCCCCAGCAAAGTCCATCAAAACACAAAGCACCTGAATGAAGCTTGTCACATCCCTCTTCATGCACAGCTTCCATGGCACAAAATGCCACCACAACAAGGAAATGTCTCTCACCCCCCGGTCCATCCAGAAAAGGCTTGTGAGTTTGGGGATGCAGGCATGGCAGGATATGCCAAACACACAGTGCTGAAGGAAAGGCTGAAGCAAGTGGATGTTCAAGAGTGCAGATGTGAAGGACAGTGGAATATGGACTGCAGAACACTTGGATATTCTCCTTCCTGCACTGGAAATCATTAACAGAAGTGCTTGGCATCCCTGAATGGGATAAAATCCCAGTAATTTGGGAGCCTCAATGGCATGGGCTTAGATCCTGTGTACCCAGTGTCCCCTGCTTCTCCCTGAGCGAGGACTCAGGACATGACTTTCTCACCCTCCCCTTCATCACCATGTTCTTCTGGAGAACTTTCTGCTTGGCTGGAGCTGCTGCAGGCCACTCGGGTGCACACGAGGCAGCAGCGAGGTGATGAAGTTGCAGTGTGACAGCCACCGGCGCTGGGCAGACAGCAGAGACCGCTGCCAGTTCATGTTCCTCCCAAGCCTCCTCCTCTGTGGAAACAGGCTGAGAGCACTTTGCTCTTTCTCAAGGGTGTTGCAAAAACCTATATTCATGAAGCATCTAGCTAGTGTACCATTAGGCTAGCACTTAAGTTGTAAAGCAGCCATGGCACCGGTCTAACTAAATCATCTTTGGGTCCTCCATATGACAAAAGTAGCATAAACTCAGCATGCAGCCAAGGTGCAGGGTTAACAATGAGAAATGTACACAGCCTGCTTCTAAGGAGACGCAGTATCAGTGAAAAGCAGCAAAGCACCAGTGAAAAGCGGCAAAGCTGTTTCTCCTCCACTGCTGGCATAATTCAGCACTTCACACATAAGGATCACAAAATATGAATGGGAAAAGACAAAGACATAATACTCTGATGGCTGAGGTACGAACTATTTTTAAGTTTTTTTTTCTTTAATAGATTTTCTTGCCTTGGTGTTTGGGGGTGCTTAATATCCTCTGGGAAAGATAAACATCAGTGATTATTTTAGGCCTGTATGACCTTGCTGAGGAGTAACATGACTCCATACAGAGCTGAGAGCAGACTTGGCAGAGCCTGGTTGTAAGGAAGTCCTCAATTGTGCAGACTTGCTTTGCCTCTGAAGCAATATGTTTTTTTGTCTTGCAGAGTGAAGCTCAGAGAAAAGGCTCAGCCTGCACCAAACTCTTTCAGAAAACGACTGACTCATTTTCAGAAAATCAAACAGAATCACAGGAGGAAGTAATAACTGCCCTTCAGAGCTGAACACTTTAAACCCCTGCTCTTGATTCACCCTCAGAATGGCAAAGGAAGACAAAAAAAATCACCGTGGCAAACAAGGCACATTCTGTTCCATTTCAATCAATCTCTGATTTATGACAGGTTTCACTAAGTCCTTAAAGAATCCCACACTAACATCTCCGGCATTGTTTTCTTTTAAACTAACAAAGCAGCATTTCAAATTCCTGACCACATCTTGGTCGGCTAACAGCAGAGTCTCTTTCCTGAACAAAATGATTTGTTGTAGCAGAGAGGGGAGTAAGCCACAACAGCTGTAAATCTGCGTTTGCTTCTCTGCACAGCCCTGCTGCACCTGCAGATGAACTTTCAGTTGTGAAGCTGAAACAAACAGTCCTTGCAATAAATTAATTTATTATTTATTAGCTGCCACTTGTCCAAACTACTGTGGGGCACTTGAGTCACAGATGGAGTTATGAACAAGAGACAGGTTATAACCAAAGCAGCAAAACTCAATTCTTTTTAATGCTGCTGCCGTCTTGTCAATAGCTCCTTTTAAGTCTTCGGCAATTTTGACCGGGAAGCCCAGGGACCTGTAGTGGTCTGATCTCCTTTCCCTTTGCCCTCCCAGTCACATATAGAATCATAGAATCAGAATGGTAAGGTTGGAAGGGACCTCAAAGATCATCTAGTTCCAAACCCCTGCCATAGGCAGGGACACCTCCCACTAGGACAGGTTCACTCAAGGCCTCCTCCAACCTGGCCTTCAACACCTCCAGGCAGGGAGCAGCCACAACCTCCCTGGCCAACCTGTGCCAGTGTCTCACCACCCTCACTGCAAAGAACTTCCTC
>VWYK01069843.1:14633-30282 GCA_013399775.1 Semnornis frantzii
GCTCCAACAGTTCCATGTCCTTCCTGTGCTCCAGAACTGCACACAGTACTCCAGATGGGGTCTGATAAGAGCAGATATAGCTGTATATGTGCTGTGTAACACCTCTGCCCTACAGTGTGCAGCTGCGGTCCTAACACAGCATCTTTTGCCCCTTCCCACCCAGCCAGCTGCTGCACCCAGACTTTAACAAAAAGTCGCCCATTTGAGTCACCAAATGAGTGCATCTGTGAGCTATCCTAACTATACTTAGCTTTCAGCACACCTGGAAGTCCTTTTTTTTTTTTTTTTTTTTTGATTAACTAAACTTAAGATCTTGGTTTGAGGTTGAGGGTTTGGTTTTAGGTAGCATTAAAAAAAAAAATGCAAGCCTGGTGTAACTCTCCCTGAATCCAGCAATCTCTGCAATATCCCAAGTCAAGAATGTTGCAGGATCTAAAGAGCTTCAGTTTACATTTGGGTCAACCTCTAAGAAAAAGCTCTACCAAACAGCTCAATAAAAAGTCCCTAGGCACCCAGAAGCTTCCAGGATATCCACTTCATAAGCTTGTCTTTGATACCTCCCCTCCATTACAGGAACTCTGGTGGTCTCAAGGAGGCAGAAAATCTGCCTTGCTCAGCAGCAGATGGCCAAAAGAAGGTGCACTCTTGCAGCTGTGTTGACATGTAGCAGGAGTTATTCTGCCTCCATAGCCCTTCCTCTGGCTGGTACAGGGGTAAGGAAAACACTGTAGAATTCACAGCCCTTGCAGAAGTTTGTAGTAGCCTTTTGGAGGAGTAAAGCACTGTTAGGGGGAGGCTGGGGAGTATGGATATCTCCTCATCCTTCATCTCCACAGTCCCTCCACACCACTGCCAGCACCCTGTGTTAGTCCCTGTAATTAGTCTCTGCCTAACCATGACTTTTACTTCTCAGCTGGCCATACTGAAATGCTGCCTATCTGGTAAAAGGTAACTATTCAGTGAGAAGGCATCAGCAAGACAGAGAAGACATCAGTGTGTACAGGGAAAACTTTTTACACCACTGCCTAATTAAAAAAAAAAAAAAAAGAAAAAGAAAAAGAAAGAAAAAAGGTATCAGGATGAGGATGCAGTTAAGTTTGAAACGAGTTTACAGTTTCACCCTATCTTCCTCTCTGCCCACTGTCCTGAAGCTCAGACAAGCCTAATGCAAGCAAATGGCTTCTTCGGGCCAGAGGAAGGAGTGTGCTTCCCTTTTCTGCCCAACTCACCCCTGTTCTGCTAGCTTTCCTTCTCTGATGCTTGCAAAAGACCATGTGCACCATGGATACCTCTATCTGGTGGCCTGGAAATGGTATAAGCTAACATCTGTTGCTAGACATTTCCTTAGCTGGGCCTGGCTTAATAGCCATTTTTGCCTTGAGGATGGAGAATAAAACTGGAGCCCTGGAAGTCAACTTCCCAAATTTCTCTAACATCACAGCATGTATGACCCCAGAAAATTGCTGCTGCCATTTATACTAAATGCCCTTCTCTGGCTAGTAGAGGAAAAGCTGAGAAATAGTAAGATCCTCAGAGAAGAAAGTATCGGTAGTTCCTCAAATGGAGCAGCATACAAAAGAACATGTGTTTCCAACGCATGGTTCTGTTTGACTCCTTGAAAGATAAACAACTTTGTGGATATTTTCATTGTACATTTAGCAGAAACTTTTCCTTTGGAAGAGAGTAATAAAACCGGGTCCAAGTGTCAGTAAGAAGCTCAGCCTTCATCAACTATTGCAAACAATCCCTTCATTTCAGAAGACTTTGTCACTTTTAGATTTATCTACATCTGCTGTTCCCTTCTTTTTTGTTGCTGAAAAGACTTGGAACCAAATTATCCTGTGATCTGTGATCTCCTGGGTTGAATCGGTGCATCGCGGCTGAAGTCTGTACTGCTGCACCAGTTTGCACCAGTGGCAAATCTGGTGCCAGGCATAAAAGAATCAGGAAGTTGGGGTTACAGAAAGGGTTATTTGCACTACAGGAATAAATGACAGCACAGTTTCAGTTTCCAGAGTGCATACATTTCTCGCATCCCTCACTTTTGGTCTGTCTCACACACTGCATCTCAAGCACAGCATGCTGTGAAGATTAAACCATGTTGCAGATCTCACTAATCTGGAGCGGCCCTGGACAGGTAGCTGCTAAATGCTGTAAGGAAGACATGGATTTCTGTACTGAACCAGCAATGCTACAAAACAGTGAAGAAGAAAACAAAGAGGCAGATGAAAGCAACTTCTCCAAACAAATTGTTAGTTTTAAAGCAAGAAGCTTCCAACTCCTGATGTAAGTCCTCTGCTGGCATAAGCTGTCAAGGCTTCATCAAGCCAAATTATTTACATTAGGTAATTTGTTCTGTTGTATTTGGATCACAAGGTTGGTCCACTTCTTGTTGCACCAGTATCAAATATCTTGAGACATCCCAGCCACCAAGTGACTGGAGCATCAGCTGCCAAGATAAAACCTGTCAAATGCAATGAGATACAGCCAGGAGGCAATGGATTCATGGTCAAACCTTCGCTGGATCTTATGGTGATATCGAATCTCTAGACTTTCTCTAGATCACAACGAAAGCAATAGGAGCTTCTGTCAGCTCTCATGTTGGCAAGAACTAGAGCTTCCAGCTAGACCACGACATGCTGCAAGGCAGCCTAACATCAGAGACTGATGGTATACTGGCAGTCTTTTACCTTCAGAAATAAACAGATGATGCTGTTGACTGCAGTTTGTAGTAGTCTCATTGTCCAAAGTTTTGCAGGATTCTCCTCTTGTGTATGATCACAGGAAGGCAAGCACAAGCTTGCCACTGATTGCTGCAGAGCCAAGATGTCCCTGCGTGTTCCCTGACCAAATTCTGCAGAAAATTATTTTGTTTTCTTCTGTTCTTACAGAAAGCAATGCTTTTCTAGATGACAATTTATGATGAACATTTATAACACCTTTCCTTGAGAAGTGCACCAGCATTCCTAGACACATCTACTCCTAGACACATCACCAAAGAGTCAGGTAGGAAATTCTGATTAAAAAATAAAAATTAAAAAAAAAAAATCAGAAAATTACCCCCACAATAGTTCTTTCCTACAGAAAATAAGTTACTTTAAACATCCAGAGGTCCTGAAAGCAAAAAGACTCCAAAACAGAACTCTGACATTTCCTACCTCCTCAAATACAACCCAGGAAGAGGCATCTCATACAACATGAGAACATGGCGTGGACAGGGTTGTAGGGAAAACTCAACACTTCCAACAAATGAAACAATTTTAATACTTGGGAATAACCCTGACAAGTTATACCTGATTTCTGTACACTCAGAGGGAGAATGGTAAGAAATCAGAGGCTAACCAGGGTTTCGGGCAGTTTCCTGGATGAGTCTTGTGGCTCCAGTTACTCTTTCTGTAATGTGGGAGTAATGGCACTGGCTGCTTTAGTAAACTGCTTTGAGATCTGCCCATAGAAAGTGATTTGTAGAAGTATGCATCACTACTAATTCTGCCTTCAGGGAATAATGGCACTACTCTGAGTATGGGAAGCTCAGTATGTAGAAGTTGGGGGGGGTTTTTTGTTTGTTTGTTTTTGCTGGACCTGGGCTTTGATTCATTTTTCCATGTTTACTCTATGTATTTACTTTTTTGCACTTCATTCAGGATAGATAATGAGAACAGTAACATCTGCTTCCACTTTTGTCTCTGGAACAGATCAAAGAATTTAATGGACTTGGATGCAGCAGAACTCTAAATGCTCCTTTCTGACCAGATACAGCCAATTAAATGGCCCTGTTGGCTTCCAGGAGGACTATTTGAGATCTCGTTATTTGTACTGCTCTGAATTTGGTCCTTAGAAGAGAACGGGCACATTCTGCCTAGAGAGGGGAGGGGGGAAAAATGTAGAAAACAGCAAAGGATTAATTTTTTTTCATCTCGTGTACTTAATGCAATCAGCTTTAGCAAAGCACACTGTGCTCCTCCTTGTTAAAGTAGTCCTGTCGGTTTTTTTTTTTTTTCTCCCTGCCTTGGAATTGCTACAGAGGGATAAAGTTCTGCACGGCTCGCTCACTTACACAGTTGTAATAAGTCAGAGCAGGTTGGCTTCCTGCCCAACAAAACACAAACTCCCCCGAAGTCTCCAGCTTTTCCATAGCAACACCACAGTCATCAACACAGCAAACAATCGCTCCCAACCCCTTCTACGTCTCCCCTCTCGGCGCAGGGGAAGGATAACATTGCACCGACCTCCGCTAATTGCCGGGCGTCAAAGGAGATAGTGAGGGGGCTCAGGTTACCCTCCGCACCGAGCTTAACGTGACAGCAAAGGAAAGAAAAGGCGCTGAAAGCACTCAACATTAGCGTGCCTTTGCTTAAAAGAAAAGATTGTTGCTGCTTATAAAAAACATGAAACGCCAAAAAGTGTAGGTGCGTTGTGACCTGCTGGGGCTGCAAACAGCAGGACGAAGCGGCAGCGTAAGGCTGCGTTCAGCGCCTCTACCCAACTGCACGTCGCTGCAACGTGTCTAACGTCCTGAGCCTTGCCCTGGTTATCAATGGGTACTTCTGCTGGGCCAGTGTTCAGTTTTCAGGGGATAAAAGAAAATTGATGGTTCTGCAATTAGGATTCTTCTCCAGCTCTGCGCTGAGCAGCACTGCTCAAGATCTACGTGGGGAGGCAGCGGTTACAAGTGCTGGGTCCTGATCTGCCACTGCTTCGTATTGGATTCCTTCACACCTGTCCAAATAAGGGCCAACGCCAGGGCTAAGCACCACTATCCTCATCTGGTAGCATTTTAGTTTCACTTTGGATAGGTATATAAGACCTCACAAGCTGCGAGGCAATAGAAAATGAGGTCCCAAAGGCCCCAAAATACCCTATTTAAACTAAGAGCTAGAGGTTTTCAAGCTGTGGTCCGCAGACCCGTGAGGGTCTGAGGACTACTTCTGAAGGGTCTGTGAAAGCTATGCAAGAAAAGCACATCAATTGCCACGAGGCTTAAGTTAGTTGTAAATGAACCTTTGTATGCACTAGAGAACTTTTAGAGGATCTGCAATTTGTAAAGGATTTGACAGCTATGTCCACAGGCTTTACATTCCCCTGCAGACATGGCAAGAACCTGCTCTGTGCAAGAAAAGCTACCTGGGGTTTGAATAATTTTGGGTATAGGTGACAGTGTTGATATGAGTGTGGGCAGTTCTCTGCCATTAAACTTCACCAGTGTAAACTCAAGAGTGAATATAGTTTCCCTGACAAAAACTAATATTTTAATTCCTTTGCATTATAATTTTGCTTGCTTAGTTTTAAGGCCCTCATTAAAGTAAAAAAGCTTTGTAGGCTGAAAATGGCATAAGGCAGCTAGCTCCTTATGAACAAAGTAAAAATTTTAAGGCAAATTGGCCCCAAACCAGCCATTTCCAATTAAAATCCTGTTGGAGGGAAAAAAAAAAAAAAACCAAAAAAAAAAAACCAACCCTTTGGGCTTTACAAAAATTATTTAGCTATTTTTATAACATTTGAAAAAATTATTTCTCTGGGAAAAGTCCCAAATGGAAACAATACACCAAGTATTCTGGTTTAAATGGAGGCTTAGGTAGCACTGTACTTTCAGTGTGCCTGGCCTTGAAGTAAGCCTGCCTGAAGGTACAAACCTCTGCTGCTGGACCAGTGACCTGAGAGTGTCAGTCTCTATGGCAATACCCCACCACTATTAGCCTTTCTCCACCAACACGTGTGACTAATGCATTGAGGTCCATGGTGCATCATACAGAGGGTCTGCCGTTTGCCTTGGTCCAGTACAACTCAGGAGAGAATTTATCAATCCTTTGTGGTGAATGATGCAAACAAGAACCCTGGATTTTGGTGCACTAAACTCATCAGTTACATGGGTTTCAGTTCAAGTTAGTGCAGAACTGCTCTAAACCATCAGGCAGATTAACTTGTTCAAATGTACATTAGAGAGATATTTTGGTGTGGATAGTAAACAGCTGAAGCAAGAGGGTGAGCTTCCTGCATGACAGACGTACATATGCCTCAGGTAGGACTTGCAGCAGCTAACACAGACCTGGCTACCCTGACATTAACTCTATCAGCAGTGTGATGAGGTCCTCCTTATGATAGGCTTGATGCAATTTTAAGATTTCTTCACCCTGGTTGCTGAGTTATGTCTACATACGTTCAATGCCATTTAAAGACTGCTTCACCTCAGCTTCTGGGTTACATCTGGATACGTTCAATGCCGTTTTAGGATTGCTGCTGGGTTACATCTGCATGCTACAGGTGCCAAAATGTAACCCCTGGTCAGTGTGTGTTATGCATGGGTTTCTGTGGCTCATCCACAGAGGAAATGAGTCTCTCAGCTACTACCCTGAAAAGGCTGGTTCTACATCCCACAGTATGATAGCTTGTAGATTTAATTCTAGAGGTCCCTGACCTCCAGAATTTGGTGGTGCCAAAGACAGTGGTTAGCATGCAAGTCTCTGTGTTAACATGGACAAATACAAATAAGATTGCAGTTACCCTGATGACCTGAACAAAGTCAGTCAATATAAGCTGTGTATGAAAATGAATTTTTTTATTTGATTTTTCCTTCTTAAGAACAGAAGATTTCACTTTAGGCTTGGGCTTGGTCCTTTTTTAGTCAGTGGAAACGTGAGCACTGTCTTCTCTGTGAGCTGCGTCGCTAGCACAATCCCAGTGGCTCATACTGAGACACAACAACATAATTCCCTCCTGAGACTTCAGGGACACTGTGATCCAGTGCCACACCAGACTCAAAGCCTGCAGACACAGAAAAGCAATGTGGAGTTTTGGGTTAGTCTGCCTCAGCCACTGAGTTCCCTTCAATAGGCTAGGGGTCCTAAGGATGAACACAGTGTTCCCCCTGTCACTCCCTCGTGCCACTGGTGATAAGTGCAGATGTGAGCCCCAAAGGGATGCCTCAGACAGGGAATATCAGGTTGGATTCCAGCAAGACCACAAGAGCAAAGATCAAATGCCTTATTTAACTAAAGGTGAAATGTCAGCCTTGTTGCTATCAGTACAGATTCTCCTCTTTCTCTTACCAGTATTAATCAGAAGAAAATTATGAGACTGGATATAAAACTGAAAGGTCCTGCTTTAGCCAAGGGTCCACATGTTCACTTTGTGCTTTTTACCCAGTCATTCTTTTGCATGGAAAGCAACTCTCTGTCAGGCCTTTCTGCTCTGCAATGTTATGAACTCATTCTCTTCTCAGACCGATGGGGAAAAAGCTGTCAAAACACCTTCCCAGCATTCCTTTTCAAACAAAGAATCACTCAGCCCACACTGGGAAAACAAATACAAAATCTTCTAATATCTAATATCATCATGGTCATCTTCTAATATCTAATATCATCATCACACTTTACTGTGTAGTCCTGCTCACTTCACATCAAAGGTGTCTCTTGTCATTAGCCACAACTGCTTTGCATGTCTGCACCTCCCAGGACATCACTGTACAGTTTACTGCTGTCCCATAGACTTTATACACAAGCTGCAACTGCTTAAACAGAACCAACCACTGCTGCTTAATTCTTGTGTTCTCTTTTTCAGAACAGTTTTCATGGAAAAGCAAACCTTCTGAATGCTGTAGGTGAGAAAGGCACTGACTGTGTCTCCTGCTAAGCAGCCCATCCTGGCTACTGCAGAACGGCTTGGCACCAGCACATCCTTGACCTGGCTGAGAGGCAGGAAACTTTGTGCATGGGTTCAAGACCACTCTTTATTTCTGATGCTGTGTCCTAGGAGTACAGTCACCTGTTTGAAAGAGCCTGAGGCCCTTACTGGGCTCTCATAAGCACCTCTGGGTGCTGGCCTGCCCTGCTTGGTTTGGGAGTCACTTGCACGAAGCATCTTTCTTAACATTTACTCACTTGAGTTTCTGATGGAGTGTAACTAGACAGTCCTTTGCTGGAAGTATTTCTGAATTGCAAGAGCAGACAAATAAATGAAAGAAAGAGGCAACGAGGAGCAGAGCTGATTAACTGGAGCATCCCAAATACGGGCTACTAAGGAGCGCCACAAGTACAACTAACTGGATATAAACACTGACAGTAGCTGTAGCTCATTCCCATCAAGTAAACCAATTGAAATCCAAGGGTGCAGAAACTGCAGGATCTGTTCAGAAAAGTATCTCGTTAATAATCTTCCTGAGTGAACGACCAGAGGTATTACTGACACCTGTGGCCTTGCATTTGAATTTTCCTGGAGAAACCCTCTAAGATATAGAAAATCTTTGAACAACCCATTTCTGAGCTATAAGGTCTCACAGCTTCCCGCATCAAACAGGCTGTGCAACCAGTTTCTTGCCACCACAAAGTCAGTGGGGTGGGGGCAGACAAGAAGGTGTTCGCAGTGCTCGGTGCCCTGCTCATACAGCTCATTTAACCTTTGCTCAACAGTATGTCTTATTTCTGTCTCTTTGCCTCATGCTTTTACCGAGGCCCCAACCTCCTTCCTGTCTTTCCTTGATAACAAGGTAATGAATGCAGTAAAGACACTGATATGTTAGATTAGATAAGAGAGGGTTATGAGAGACTCTGATCAGCACTGCTGTTCATGCAGGACTTAAATCCGTCTTGCTACAAGCAGCTTTGCTTTGCTTCCAAGTCCATTGCTCCTGCAATTCTATGCCCTTACAGACTGTTTCAGAAGCTAAGTCCTAACAGGCCTAACTCCTAACAGCTTCTTGCTCCTGTGAGAAGCGGTGGCTCTGAAATCCCCTACAAAGTTCTTAAAGTAGATTGGCACACTTGGGAGCTTCAAATTGAGCATACGGTGATGTTTGTGAGGCAGGAAAAGGTGATACCTAAAGAAGGATTTAAGAGTTGAGAGAACAAGTCTGATCTGATGGGACAAAGGGTGTCAAGAAAAGAACACACAAGTTTTAGAAATTAATAGTTTGTAACAGGGCTCATAAAAATGGAGATCTAACCATTTAGTGCCTGTTGCACTGTTATTGTGGAACTGGTCAAATTTGATTAGTGTGGGAGTTTTTTCCCTTGAAAAGTGAAAAAAATAATTTGGCAGGAGTCAAGTTTTCTCCTCCTCGAAAGGATGGTTATCCTGCTTTATACCAATTTGGCTTCCTATTCTCAGGGCAATTTTCAAGCTTCCTTTGCTTACAGATCTTAAGATTGTAAAAGAGAGAGACATTAAGGCACTGGCAGCAGCATTTCACTCTCCTCTTTTGCCCTTCAGCTCCTTGCACTGGCCTCTAACACCATACTAAGATCGATGGTTACCACATGTGCTGGGGAGTTCAGGCACCCTTGCTCCCAGCAAGGACCAAGCACCTGTGAGAAACAGTAAGCCTGAGAGATGGAGTTTCAGCATTAACACTGAATTTCCTGGCAGGGACCCACCTGTGTATGACATGCCTAGAATCCTACAGAGATAACCCCCTTTTTAATAGATTATTCCCCTTATTTTTTAAAAATACATCTTCAGTAATATATTTAAATAACAAAAAGCCAAAATGGAAGGAAAACAGAAACAGTGACAGACTAGAAGGCAGCAATGATAAAATAGCAAACTCCTCTGTAGAAGCAACACGTACATCACTGGCACAAAAAGCAACCGGACAGTCTCTTAGTTTGGGTTTTTTCCTAGATCACTAGCAAGGAAGGAAATCAGTCTTTTACATTTGTTCTCTGGTATCTCTAACTTTTAAAAAAATAACCAGGCCTGTCTTTATACAAGACTATTTACACTATTTATACAAATAGTGTTTTTGCTGTACAGCAAACCAAAATGTCATGTTAGTACTGCATTTCAGAAATTAAATAGGTAACTACATCTTGGGTAAATAAAAAGAATACCTTGACCTCTGTCACTGATGGATGACTCATTGATGCACTGATGTCACGTGTTGGTTTGTTTGTTGGGTTTGGGTTTTTTTGTTTTTTTTTTTAGGAATGGCTCCAGTCTATATTCTTGACTCAAGTGAAATCTCCTAGGGATAAATTTTCCAAAGCACTCCAGAGATTTTAGGCTGGAATCCAAAAATACAATTAGGTGGCCAGTTCCCACTGGTTTCAGTTCAATACATAAAGGATTAGAATCATAGAATCAGCCAGGTTGAAAGACACCTCCAAGCTCATCCAGTCCAACCTATCACCCAGCCCTAGCCAAGCAACCAGACCATGGCACTAAGTGCCCCATCCAGGCTTTTCTTCAACACCTCCAGGGACAGCTACTCCACCACCTCGCTGGGCAGCTCATTCCAATGCCAATCACTCTCTCTGTCAAGAACTTCCTTCTAACATCCAGCCTAGACCTCCCCTGGCACAACTTGAGACTGTGTCCACTGGTTGCCTGGGAGAAGAGACCAACCCCACCTGGCTAAAACCTCCCTTCAGGTAGTTGTAGACAGCAATGAGGTCACCCATGAGCCTCCTCTTTTCCAGGCTGCACAATCCCAGCTCCCTCAGCCTCTCCTCATAGATATTTTAAGTCAGAAAATATTTGGACCCTTAGCTGTACCCAGACTGATCACTGGGAAGCATGAGGGTAATACAAAGGTATAAAGATCCAACTCACCATCAAGCAGTCATAGAACTATTGCTAACTTTGTATGACTATTTCCCTTCTAAGACTTAATTGCTCTTCGTTTAACTGTAATTGCTTTAAATAATTTGCAGATGAGCACACAACACAGTCACATGACAGAACACTACAGTGGCATGTAAGCAGCAGCACTACCAAATTTAACACCTTTGTCACTGATAGGGACAGACGAATCAGTGCACCCTCAGCAAGTTTGCAGATGACACCAAGCTATGTGGCACAGTCAACTTGCTAGAGGGCAGGGATCCATCCAGAGGGACCTGGACAACCTGGAGAGGTGTGCCCAGGCCAACCTCATGAAATTCAACAAGGTCAAGTGTAAGGTCCTGCACCTGGGTAGGCACAATCCCAAGCACAACTCCAGGGTGGGTAGTGAATGGATGAGAACAGCCCTGAGGAAAAGGACCTGAGGGTCTGGCGTGATGAAAAGCTCAACATGAGCCTGCAGTGTGAGTGCAGCCCAGACAGCAACCAAGTGCTGGGCTGCATCAANTGCTCTGCAGCCTGGAGAAGAGAAGGCTTCCAGGAGGCTTATAGTAGCTTTCCAGTTTCTGAAGGGGGCCTAGAAGAAGGCTGGGGAGGGACTATTGACAAGGTCTTGTAATGACAGGACAAGGGGCAATGGGTTTAAACTGGCAGAGGGGAGATTGAAACTGGATGTTAGGAGGAAGTTCTTTGCAGTGAGGGTGGTGAGACACTGGCATAGGTTGGCCAGGGAGGTTGTGGCTGCTCCCTGCCTGGAGGGGTTCAAGGCCAGGTCGGACAAGGCCTTGAGTGACCTGTACCAGTGGGAGGTGTCCCTGCCTATGGCAGGGGGTTGGAACTAGATGGATCTTTGAGGTCCCTTCCAACCTTACCATTCTATGATTCTATGAAAATGTATTTAGAGTTCAGACATACTCCAATTACGGAGCATGAATCAAAATGCAAGAGATAACCAGAAGAGGCCTCCACATTTTCTGCCTTGCCCACACCACCCTGCCCTATTTAGAATCATTTAAAACACAAGATAACAGATGTACTACTATTCTTAAAACTTTAGTATACTCTTCAGCATGTTCTCAATCAGGACAGTAAGGGTGCTTTCTCCAGCATGGACTCCCACTTCAAGGAAGCTGCACTCAAACTGAAAAGCATTTCACCATATGTTTAACTTCACACATATTCTGCAAGTATTTATCTGAACCAGAGTCTGATCATTCACATCTGCATGTCTGATCTGTGAGCACCCATGGCCTGCAGTGAGTGGCCAGAGGATCTACAAGTGCATTGTGAACTCACAGAATTTCTTGCTCCAAGTTTCTTGTGACAGTGAGGCAGGACCTTTGAGCTCATTCTCCATAAAACTAACAAGAAGAGGAAAGAATACAGTCGTGGTTATTACATTTCCAGTTGAAGCTAAGAGAAAAAGACAGCTAGAGAAGCAGTATGAGGGAAGATGAGGAGAACATGTGGAAACCATGTGTTCAGTATCTCTGTTAGCCTAGCCCTCTGGCCCTTCCAAGCTAGAAAAACAACATTACCAAGTAGTGTTGGGGCCATGAAAGGAGAGGAGGGAGGGCAAGAGCCAGGTGAGAGCAGGATGAATGTGGAGGAGGAGGAATGGCTAATAGCTTTGGGAAGTGGAGGAGGGGAAAACTAATGAAGGAGTTTACCAGGAGAAGGGAATGAGTGTGAGTTTTGTGACCAAAAGAGGCGGCGTAAGGCTGTGGTGAAGAGTCCTTCTGACCTGTGTCAAAGAGTCTGTGCTTTGATGACAGTCTAGGAGATGCAAACACAGACAGTACGTCCTGGGAGAGGGCTCCAAGAACCACATAATGGACCTTTTCAATAAATAGCCCTTTCGACACGCTGCTCATCCAAATGCAGTTACCCTTCGTGGGCTTGGCAGACCGAACACACATCCAGTACGCTAGGAAGGGGGTTGCTGACCTCACTGGCCATTCTGGCTCTATCAGGGCCCCTTAGATGTATTGTCTGTGATACAAATGTGTGTCAAAGGCCTTACACATAGTTGGTACACATAGGAAGTTTTAGAAGTACATACTGTTTACTCAAGGGGTTGGATTAACTTCTGCAGAGCAATTCCGACCCACCTGTGAGTAACACGGACGAAAGAGCCTTATGAAAACCAGTCACTGTGTGCTGGGAAGTGGCACCTTTTAAGACCCATGTTATGAATGCTGGGGGTTTGGGTTGTTTTTTAAGTACCAAAAATGACACTATCAAGTTATGCAACTACTGGGTATCCATTTTCTTTTCTTTTTTTTTTTTTTTCATTTCTTCTTCCCAGTTCAAAGCTGGTTTTTACCCACCAACCCCCTAGAGCTAAAAAAGTGTCTGTTACACTTGCAGTATGAACTGTTGCTGGGAATTACTCTGGTCAAAATGCCTGTGCTTAGATGAATAGCAAGGTCTGTATGAAGCCTGACCAAAATGACAAGACAGGAGAGGACTGTGCTGCTCCCTGCCCTGCTCACACAGGTGCCTCACAGACTTCATCCCAGGTGTGTCTAAAGCTTCCTAAGCTGCAAAGTTTGACACTGACCACATCCTAGGAGCTCCAACATGGAGGATGGTCATGCACAGTCTGAGGAGGATGACCTTCATGCTACACCTGGGGCTGTGCTCTCAGGTTCACCATCAGCACAGATGGCAGACTGTGCCTTCAGGTTGCCTCAGAGCACTCGTTGAAGGACAGCCTAGATTTACCCAAAGAGGTGGCTCAGAATAACTTAGTCTGGAATCAGCCATTGTCTCTGTTCTGTAAACTCATAACTCTGATGGAAAGCAAGAGGATTTTGTGGTGAAAGGAAAAAGAAGCAGGAAGGCAGAGGGATGGGGCCAGAGTGTGTTTGCAGCTGCTGGCCATCAAATTCCAATTCAATCAACATGACTGAGTTCCAGCTCCTGAGAAAGAGAGCTTTTGACGACATATTGACATAGCTTGAACTACAGTGGTCCAAGTGGTACTGCTATAATTATAAGGATTATATTTAATATTTCACTTGGAAATGAAAGTTTGAAACACTCTGTGTCTCTCTCTCCCTACAAGCTGCCCAAAATACGTCCTAGGAACCATTCTGGTAATACACAAAGTTGGTAGGAAAAAAAGAAACGTCGGAACTCAGATCGTTATGAAAGGGGATCATGTGGCTGGCAGCTCAGGTCCTCTGGGAGTTGAACAGTGAGCAGGAAAAATGAGTGTGAAAGGAAGGGCAATTGGATTTGTAAGAAAAATGGAAAGTAGTTTTTAAAAGTACAGTATTAACTGGTTTAAGGAAATAAGTCAATTGATAATTGATCTGCTGCTTACTTTTGAATTCAGTTTCTTTTTGTAGCATGTTATGGACTTCATCCAGGCTGAGGTCTGTTTGTTGAACAGAGCCCAAACTCTGCAAATACTTCTAGACTTGCTTAATTCTACACATCTTGATTTCAGAGAGCTTACCCATGTGTGCACAATTAAGCACATACATAACTGTTTCCAGGAACTGGGCCACAGAGGTATGTAGCCCCATGTTGAAGAGCAAGTGTATCTAGCTTGGAAAGATGTTGAACCAAAAGCTTCCAGGGAAGCCTATCTTTGGGAAACAAATAATTGACTATAAATTGGCATGATGACCAGAAATTAAGACCTTGATTCTGCATTAGGCTGATGTTCCACAGTGCCATGTCCATAGTGTTCCCCATAGGTCTTTTCAGGAGGGTGCAATTAGATCAGAATTGATACTCAAAAGCTCATGCTGAGATTCTTTAGCAGTGGAGAAAAGGGGGGAAGGTTGGGGGAAGGAGAAAGAGGAAAAGAGATATAAGGGGAAAGGAAAAAATANTGGTTTCTAAAGCAACAGAACCCTAAATAAATGCTCTGATTTTCCAAATTGAAAAACATAAACTGAACAGCCCATGCAGCATGTTTGCCAACTGTCACTGGGGTGGCATTTCTGAAATCTGGTGGAATGACTCATCCCAAAACAACAACTGTTGCCAGCAAGGTCTTTCCTTCAGGTCTAGTTATTTGAATGAGAGAGCTGTAAAAGCAAAACAAACAGAAAAATCAGAGGCAATTCCTTCTGTTGGGTTTCAACCATGAAGCTTCCTGAGAAGCTATGTACTCTCCGAGGTGCCTCCACAACCCACTGATCAGGAATTCATGTCATCCTCTGGACCAAGGGAAGGACTGACCCTGATGGAGTGAACCTCCTGTTCACTAAACCAAATTCCTTCCTCTGCACCTAGTCACCACCTCTCGCAGCATGTACATGTGCAGGAAGCATCCTCCTGAGTCATTCTGCCCTCCACATGAGTGATTTCATATGGCAGCAAACACTACCTGAGGAAGCATGACCCTGCCAATAGGTAGCACAGTTCTCAAACGCTTCGAGGCAGACACCCCTAAATTTGGTGAGAGCAGACCTGCCCCAAAGAGCACACTGTAGTGCAGTAACTAAACAGCTCCACCAGCACTGAGAGGCATCCTTCTGGGGCTAGTACAAAATACAGCCGTTTCAGAGACGCTTTCTGAAGCAGTGCTGTTCTGCTGAATAATTTACCTCCCTGAGCCCTCTGCAAATGAGCAGTACACACTTCAGCACTGCAACAGCTATTCGGTGGAGACAGTGCACGCGGTGTTCAAGAAGCTCATTGCTTAAACACTGTTGCCATGACTATAAGAAAGTGATTATACTATTGTTTACAAGAGACTCGATAAATCATTACCACGGTAGCCAGAGTTTTGCCTCAAGTCAAAAATTTCTGGGAAGAAAAAAGGAATCTCACAGGTATCATTAAGTTTGTGATCAAGATAATTCCATTGAAAGTCTTTGAAAACTGAATACATTGTACAGTAAGGAATGAAAACAAATAAGGATCAGAAATGTCTCAGGACTGTTGGCTCTCAGGTTTTCTGACTGTCTCAATGGTAAATTCCATGGAGACAGAAAGCCCTGATAACTGTGTAACTGCTGTAACTCATTTTCACAGGAAAAATAATTCACTGTAAGAGTTCAACTGTGGTGAGTAACTCTGTAAAACCAAACCTCCCTGTACACAATCTAAGGGAAAAAAAAAAAAAAAA
>VWYK01069843.1:39622-50960 GCA_013399775.1 Semnornis frantzii
GGCGGCTGCTAGGGCTGTGCCAGCATCGGCCGGGCGGGAGGCGGGGGTCGGGGCCGGGCAGCCCCCGCCGAGGGGCTCTGCGGGGCGGAAAAGGCGCCCAAGGAGGAGGGGTGGGCTCCGCCGGGGGAGAAGGGTGGAGAAAAAAAAAAAAAAAAATTTAAAAAATCGAGCCGCTGCCTCCAAAATGAATCTCTGGATGAAGGAAATCTCCGGGAATGAGTGAGACTTGGCAGGTTTACTGATTTTATTTTATTTCCAGGGAGCAGGGCGAGTTATTCCTTGAAGTAGAAATTTAAGGCATTGTCGTGCTCGGTGACACGAAGAAACCCCCCGGCGGACCAAAAATCTGGTATATTTGGCGGAGTGGGGTTTGAGGCTTGGCTTGTTTTGGTTTTTGTTTTTTACCTAAAGTCCTTAGTAAATGTGCAAATAAAGAGACGGGAAAGGAGGAGGCGGATCGGGTTAGTTTAGTCTTTGTGCTTTCCCGTTTCTCTTGCCCGCTCTTTGCTGGCCACTCCGGTTTATTACTGTGTCCAACTATCTGCCGCTAAACTGTAGTTCCTCTAAAAATAAGACGAATCCCCCGGTCCGGAACAATGTCAGTCAGTGAACTTCCAGACCACGCTTTCGCCTTCAGTTAATCCAGCCACGGGATAGAATCCGTATTGCTTTCAGCGCTTATTTCCCCCCTTAGTAATAAACCAGCAATCCACAAACCCAGGCAAAGAACTCCTGTGGCATACTTTCCCTTATACTCCCAGATACCGAATAGTTTCAAGTACACTTTCAAGAAAAGCACGGGAAATTGGGAAAAACAAAACAAAAAACAAAAACACCAGTCCCTCTTCAGACAGCAATTACAAACGAAGAGTTGCACTTACAAACTTCCAGCATTTTGCACCCAGAACAGTCCAGCCACTTATCCTTTGTGGTTTTTGTATATTCCATTCCCGACCCGCCGGGCTGGGTGGTTGCCGGTGGGTTATCGCCGCCGCTTCTGCCGGACGCTGCCGCCGCCGGGTGTTGGAGCTGCCCGTTGCTGCTCCGTGCGGTGCGGTGCGGAGCGGGGCGCTGCGGGGGCGGGAGGCGGGTGTCCGCGATAGCGCGGCCGGGGAGGCCGGAGCGAGGCGCGGAGCCTCCCAGCGGCCGCGGAGGGGAGTCGAGCCGCCGCCGCTCCCCGGGAGGTATTTGCATGGGAGGAAGCCAAGGAAATCCCCTTTTCCCTCCTCGCTCTGTACCTGGGTGCTGGGCCGGGACGCGGGCGGGTGCTGGGCCGCCGAAGCAGCCGCCTAGGAGCGCAGCCTCCCGCTCTCCCTCCTCCCCCGGCGGCGAGACCTTCAGGCGGTACGAGGGAGTTCTCAAATAAATCACGGCACTGCGCTCCTCCACCAGCTGGATTTATCTGGAACGAGCGGCAGAAAAACAAGCAGTGCCTTCTAGAGCGCTTTCATGCACGGGACGAGTGCACGACGTCAGGTCAGGCTTAGGATATGGGAGCCCCGGGCTCTTGTCATGAGTGTCTTGGGTGTCTGGGGCAAGGACACTGCACTTCGATTCCTCCCTGGGGAAGCCACAGCCTTGGTGCTTCTTCTCTTGCCAGACTCCACTATTTAGAACTGGGGTGGCTGAGAGAGCTGGCCCGTGGTACTAACTGGCAGCCATCAGGTCCTGCATGTTGTTGTAGGTGAGCTGTGAAGGGAGATGCAGAAACAGGAGGGAGCTGGCCGGTTCTGTTAAAGCAATACAAGTGTGCTACCATGGCTATGTTGTCAAAATTCCCAAATACCTCTTTGGAAATGAAGATGGCCCTCAAGCATGCAGACACATATCCCTAATGGAAAAGTTTAAGGTATTTTTGGACTGTGGAGCCCCTAATACAAGGGTGCATCTGCTCTGCATTTAGTTACATGGTGGTTGCAGTCAGAAAAAATGCACAAATTTCATCACAACATGCCATGAGTATAACCCTCTCAAAAGGTGGGTTCATCCTCTCCCAAGATCATGCTTTGATAAATACTTTGAATGCCAATGATGAAATGACACATTCCTGGAAATTCCCCTCAAATACATAATAGGCAGTGCTGGACTTGCGGGCAATACAAAAAAACCCACCAATTTCACGCCCCTCATGGTCTCCATGTTGCAGGAAACATCCCTGTGCATTTCCAGGACCTGACTGTGTGAGCACTGGCCAGAATATCCAGCACATTCAGACCATGTTTGCCCCAGTAAAAGATTTGATTCTTTGATGATGGATGAAACCTGGGGAAGCCAGGGTTGTGGATGTGCTACCTTCAGGAGAAGATGTGACTGCTAATGGGAAATGAGATTTTTTGTGTTTGGCCTAGAACAGCTGAGGAAGAGTGATTTATGATTTGACACACAACAGCAGCATGCGTCTGTTGAGAACAGCAGGCTGATACTGCTGGAAAACAGAATTTAATGTTTGTGAAATAATGGACAATGTTACTTTGGCTTCAAGTCTAACTTATTTTTGTTCTTTATAGCTTAGATTGTAACTGCTGTGTTTCAGAGGGTCGGTCACGGAGTACACATATAACAGCTACACACCAGCTCAGAAAACAGGCATGAGTTTTAAAGAAAGTCTGGGCTGAAGCGTTCAGAGCTGCTGTGGGCATACAGAATCAGTGGTGATGCTCTCCAAGATAAGACAGCTGCAGGAGCTGTCTCTCCCTTACAAGATTTTGTAGAATCCAGAGAATGACCTTTCAAAATAAAGATTTTTGAATGTTAACTTAAAAAGCGTAAGGTTCGCGTTTTGCCTACCGTTGCGATTTGGTAGATCCTTTTAGGGGCGAGAGACAGCCGTTTGCAAGCCTGCGCTTCTAGCCCCGGGCGCTCAATCCGCAGCGAATGCTGCCCCCGGTGTTTCAGAGAGGGAAATGCCCTGAATTCATCCCTTAGCTTTTCAAAGTTTTGGCCAGAAGACGCTGGCGAATGTTTCTAGCCCCTGGATAGCTCAGTGATTTTTGGTTTGGCTAGGGGCCGGTTTTTTTAAAAGTAAGCGGCTCTTAACATCATTGTAACATCATGTGCTATCCAGGTCTTAGGTGTTCTAATAAACACACACAACAAAAGATTTAAGAGGTCCTGAATAATTCTTTTCCTTCTGCCTACATTAATTTGTGACTTTTTTACACGATACTGTAATCTCACATGAGCTGTCATGCTCAAGCAATTTTTCTGTATGAATTCACTACTGCTGTTGAAGTTCTGAGTGCCTGAAGTCAGCAGCCCCTTCCAGATCAGTAAAGCAATTATTTTTGCTGGGTCCACAGCCAGGAATTCTCACCATAGGCATCCCATTGTGCTGATAACTTTCCAAAAATGGAACAAAAAGACTGTGCTGAACCTATGTCATCTACAATTTGACTACATGCTTAAATCTAGGCGCATACCTCATTCATCTGTGTTTAGAAATCATGTATCAAATTACTTCAAAGTTTTATTAACTCCTCCAGAACGGCACATGCTTAATGCCAATACTGCAGAGGACTCTGCAAACTGAAGCTTTGAATTTCCATTTCCATTTTTTTTTTTGGTGAGGGTTCTTAGCCATACATGTATTTCTTGAGGTACCCCCAGTGTGGCAGGTTCATGTACTATGCTGCTCACTTGAAGAAATGTTTAACTTTGGAGCAGAGTCTGCACCTGATTCAAGTTTTCATGTCCTTCCAGTTTGGGCAACAGGGGAAAAAAACAAACCAAACTCCCAACAAACCAACACCATCAAAACCAAACCAAACCAATCCTCTGCTATCCCTTACTACCTAGAAAAATACCAAAATTCACAAAAATTATTCAGGGAAGTGGAGCTACTGTGGGCAGTTTTAACAGGATCCTTCAATACCATTCCACATATTTCTTCTATTATTATTCCCTGTCTGGTAATCATACTTTATTACATTCTTTTGTATCACCTCTAAATTCAGATTAGAAACTGGTACTTCATATTTCTCAAAGAAGAATCAGAAAATCAACTTCTATAAAGTCTATTTTGTGTGTACTGGGTATTTCTTTTGGAGTGGTCTTGTATTTACTAGTGTTTGTCTAACACACCCACGCTGTTTATCCAGGCAGACTTAAAGAAGGATAAAACAGGAACAGTGTGGCCAGTAGGACAAGGGAGGTTATTCTGCTCCTGGACTCAGCACTGGTCAGGCCACACCTTGAGTGCTGTGTCCAGTTCTGGGCCTCTCAATTCAAGAGAGATGTTGAGGGACTGGAAGGTGTCCAGAGAAGGGTGACAAAGCTGGTGAGAGGCCTGGAGCACAGCCCTGTGAGGAGAGGCTGAGGGAGCTGAAGGTGTGCAGCCTGCAGAAGAGGAGGCTCAGGGCAGACCTCATTGCTGTCTATAACTACCTAAAAGGAGGTTGTAGCCAGGTGGGGCTGGGCTCTTCTCCCAGGCAACCAGCAACAGAACAAGGGGACACAGTCTCAAGTTGTGCCAAGGGAGGTCTAGGCTGGATATTAGGAGGAAGTTCTTGACAGAGAGATTGGCATTGGAATGGGCTGCCCAGGGAGGTGGTGGAGTCACCATCCCTGGAGGTATTGAAGAAAAGCCTGGATGGGGCACTTAGTGCCATGGTCTGGTTGCTTGGCTAGGGCTGGGTGCTAGGTTGGACTGGATGAGCTTGGAAGTGTCTTTCAACCTGGTTGATTCTATGAAAAGTAGAAATCTGTACTTATCAAAATGAAAGTAGACTAGAGGAGTTAAGCCTGGGAATTGCCTGCAATTGCCTACTGAACTGCTAGAAATAGCTGCTTTTTGGAAACAAGAGAAGCCTTCAACTGTTGAAAAAACAACAGTAAGAGCTATCTACTATTAGCAAAGTTTACCATCCCAATTGATCCACGTACGACTTTCTTTCCAAAACCTGAGAGTCATAGTGAGAAAAATCACCTTTTTTTTTTTTTTTTTTCATACTGCACTGCAAGAACTGGACAAAGAATATAGACTAATGAGGACCTACTCTCCCAGAAGTAGATCACTTAGGTACACCTGATTCTGTGCTTAAATACCCTGTGGGAACTTTATGACTGCCAGTCTCCTCTCACAGAACTTGAACTAGAGCAGACTGTGGAAACATTACAGGAACTAAAGTAATTTCCAGGTACAATCATTAATCACCTGCACCAAGTCTCATCACATGCTGAGTTCTCTCCATTATTCCATTAAGACAAGCACTTTACGTTAAATTAGTAATAATACTTCAAAAATTAACACTAAAGACAATTAAGAATATCCAGTCAGAGCAAACATTGTATTTTCTCATCCCCTAACTCCAGTCAAATTCTCTAATGTGGAAAAAGAAGGATGAAAGACTGGTTGGATTTCTGACTGCTCTCATCATTAGATATTTGCACATTTTTTTTTTTTTTCCTAGAAATCTTAGTAAGATTTCTATATAGGAGGTCTCAGGGGGTAAGAGTTGTGTTTGTACTTCCTCTTGTGCAAGTACTAGCATTTATAGCTAGTCCTGGAAAACTTGATCTAAATTTTAACATACACAGCTCTTCTAAAAAATGTTTTCTTCCCTATGAAGATAAATGTAAACATGACGTAATGATACTTCATATTCTCTTTCAGAAAATCTTCAGGTAAAACAGCTACCAAAGTATTACCACTTCCTCCACTCTATGAGAGAAATACCAAAGTTTAGTAGAGACTATACACACACCAACACTATGTCAGCCCCTGCCAAATCAAATCAGGTATCAGTTTTCTGCTGAAATAGAAAATTGTGATACCAGTTCTAGGCATTTTCTTAGTCCAGCTGATAATGCCACAAACAAGATTAGAAAACCTATGGAGGCACTTTCTTCCCTGAAAGTCTAACAGGACACTTTTGAATCCCTGTTAGAGACAGAAATACATAGATGTGGAAAAATGCATGCAGGAGTAAGAAAGTAGATAGCTCGCACTTCCCAGACGAATGAAGAGGAGGTGAGAAACATGACCTGGGAGGTATTAAAAAAACCTCAAAAAACCAAACAAAAAAACCCTAACCACTGGAACACTTAATTTCAAATTTCAAGCAAAATGTACATATTTGCAAAATACTACCAAGAATTGGCAATCCAAAAGTTTCCAAACTTATTTTTATCTTGGTACCAAACAGTTACAATGTGGCAAAGTCAGAAAATAACTAATTTTGATAGGAAAATTAAAAAACAAACCAACCAACCAATCCACCCCAAAAACATAGGGTCTAACTTGTTTTCAGAATTCAGAAGGTAGCAGAAATTAAGACCAGTCAGGAAGGTTCCAAGAGGGCATTATGTTGTACAAAACTAATTCAGAAATTTTTCCTCTGTAAGAATAAAGTTACATCACCAAGAGGCTTTTTTTTTTAAGGGATGTATGAGATGAATTCCTGCTTATTTTTAGGTTGATGGAAGTGTTCCCACCTACATTGTCAGAACAAAGATGAAGAAGAAAAAAGAATAGATTTCCTTCAGCCTTAGTAACCAGAAAAAGAGGTACAAGATAAATATGTAAATATTCTGAGATTTGATATAAGTCATAGTTAAGGTATGGGAAGAATATTTTCAGTGTAAGCTTAATTGAGACCAAGTCTCAATCTGTTCAGCTGAATTTTTCATGTTGGTTTATAAATCTATCTGTATGTGGCACAAGAGAGAAGTGCAGATATTAGCTTACTCTAACAGCACCTAAATCATTGCTCAATTTCAACATCTTAAAAAAGCAGTTTGTTTCTTACAATGAACACTGTGACTGATTCACAAATCTAAGATGCTGTCCCTAAGGAAAAAAGCCAACAGATGTTCATCATTCAGTGATATACCTGGCAGCAGCTGCCTGTCATGGTAGGTCTAAATACGCCAAAATAGGCTTATACATGTCCTGGCTTGCCCAGACATGTTCCCCTGCTCCCCCTCCTTCTGTTTTGGGGAAAAGCAACTGTGGGAAAGAGGACAAAGATCCTGGAGCCACTGAGTCTGAGGACTCTGGCTTGCCCAGACTTGTTTTTGCATCCTGCAGTAAACAAGGTACACAGGTTACCTTGTGCAAGGCCTGTGCTCAGCCCAAATTTGGGTAAAGCAAGCCCTGGCTTCACCTAATGTGGTCAAGCTTGGCAAAGTGCCATCCTGATTGGCTAATCTATGTCCAAAGGCCCATTAGTCTCCATCTGTATTGATAAAAGGGATGAGCAGGTAGCACAACCTGCTCTCTGCCGTTGTATCCATGCTCTGCTGCTGTATCCTGAGCTGTGTGGAACTCCACGACCTCTAAGTGCCTGCTCGCGATCAGCCTGCATAGCCAGCGTGACATTGTGCCAAGCCTGCACATGGCATTGCATCCTGCCTGCCCCTCTGCAAGGTGACTGCTGAATGGGGAGTCAAGAGGAACCAGGTCAGAGACTGTGCCAGACTCCAACTGCCTGAGAAAACTCCAAAGCCTCTAACAGCTTTGAGACCACCAACAGCAACTCCTGCACCTGCTTTGGTTGCTGTNCTAACACTGCCCAGCCAGTCAGAGTGCCTGTTCCCAGTAGAGTGGCATAATGAATGTGGGCATTTCTTATGGACAATTCCGTGAGAAATTAGGTTTCATCAGTTTTTCTTCTGAGAGGACAACTTTAAAAAAGAATCTAGAGTGTTAACATCTTCCTTTCCACTAAGCTGCTCAGCCACAGAAGCATAATAAAGAGTATGTACATACAACAGGATGAAGGAACAGCTCCTAACTAGATTCTAAACCTTGCACCCTGTACCTCATCTTAGGCTACATCTAGTTAATTTTATATACAGCACTAAGTGCAAGGACAGAATCATAGAATGGTTTGGGTTGGAAGGGACTTTGGAAAAATCATCATGGCCAGGCACACCTTCCACTAGATCATGTTGCTCCAAACCCTGCCCAACTAACCTTAAGCACTTCCAAAGATGGGGCACTCGCTTTTCTGGGCAACCTGCGCTAGTGTCTCACCACCCTCATCACAAAAAATTCCTTACTTATATCCATCTATACTACCCTCTTTCAGTTTAAAGCTATTACTTCTTGTCCTATCATGCCCTTGTAAAAAAAGTATCACAATCTTTCCTATAGGGTCCCTTTAAGTACTGAAAGGCCACAACAAAGTCTCCCCAGAGTCTTCTCCAGGCTCAACAACTCCAACTCTCTCAGCTTTTCTTCACAGAGGTGTTACAGCTCCCTGATAATTTTTGCAGCTTTCCCCTGGACCGGCTCCAACAGGTTCGTGTCTTTCCTATACTGAGGACTCCAGAGCTGGACAAAGTACTCCACATGCATTCTCACAAGAGGAGAGTAGAATCATCACCTTCAATTTGCTGGCCATGCTTTTTTTGAAGTAGACCAGGATAAAATGGGCTCTTTGGGCTGCCAAGTGCACATTGCCAGCTCATAACAAATTTTCAGAATGGAGAAGGCAGTACTTAACCCTATCTCCTCAAAATTTACTCCCCTGCCCCCAAAAGCTCTGATTTGGGCTTCAAACAATTCGGGTAAGCTGTGCATGATTCTGAGCGAGAATAACGTATCTCCTAATTTGTGTTAAATTACACTGGATGAATTCTTGCTTATCTTGCCCGACCACATTAATCCATTTTATAGTTACTGCAAGTTGTGGCAATTATGTCCGCACAACTTAATTTCATGTTTAATATCTCAGTAAATTGCCCCAGCTGCTTATCACAGACAACATAGCGGACCAACACGTTCATTTAGGTAGGTAAGCTGGACTGTATGACGCCTCTAACATGACTCATCACCTATTCTCTAAGAGAGGAATGAATATTGTGCTGCAAATGCAACCAAGACTGCAGAGTATTTCCTCTGCTGTCTTGCAAGAGTCTATATTGGTTCCTCAGAGGGAATGTAGCTCGTTGCATTTGATGCTGCTTATTTAACTATCATTGTAAATGGAGTGAGTGACTTGCACATAATCAGTAACAAGGAGGGCAAGATGAGAGTCATACATTGTTGTATAACAAGAACCTCTCCAAAATACCTACTGCAAAAGGTCTCTGTATCTCCTACTTTCCCTGTGAAGCAACTCAATATAAATAAGTGGAAATTTATTTCACAGGTAAAACAGATATTTATGTTATTTTTCTGCACATTAGGAAACTTAAAGTGACCTATGTAGTAAGACTAGAAGGACTAATTTGGTAAAACTTTTGTTTTTCTCATCCATGTCAATAATAACCCAAAGTACAACACATTCTCAAACAGTAGTTAAAGGCATATAAATTTAACACAGCCTAAAAAGAAACACAAAGATTAAGCAGACAAAGTGCATGTAGATAAAGCAGGTCATTCAAATTTTACAAGACATCTTTCAAAGAGCCCAACGACTACTTAATCCATTTTCTCTTCTTGGAAATTGTCTGCATCATTCATGTAGTCTTCAAGATCACTGTATCTCTGCAAATAAAATAAAGCCTGTATTATTTTATCAATGCTTAGTAAGTGAATTACATAAAGACTGCTTTTTTCCTTTTCAATACATTAGCAAGAATGTCTGTAACAATTCAGAAGCAATGATATCTCAAAGCTTGCTAAATACATTTGTGGAATTTGTCTTTAAATTATTTATAAAGTATTTACAAATAATTTGGAGTACTCCACTGTAAACAGAAGAAGAAAAATGATCTTGCTGTGCCCCATGTAGGTGTTTCCAAGCTTGCTAAGTTACAGCTTTAGTTTGTTGTGTTCCTGCTTTCATGTGAAACTAGAGCCTGCCCACCACAGCCCAGAGATTACACAGCTGTCAAAAAGCTTCATGTCAAATGTCAACTCAAACTCTGTGTGAACACAGGAGCAAAGTACTGTTTGAGAGACTGAGCCAACGGAGGTGGATGAATGGTTAAGCCAAGTTGTATTATAGAAGCCCAGTAATTCAGAGCTAATCAATTAAATCAGACATTTTATGGACAGACATTACAGAAATGGATACATCAAATGACTGTCGTACCTTCTGAATCCACCCACTGTCTTCCAATCGGCTGAAAAGCCGATCAACTGTGTCTTTGACTGGTTCATCCACAACACCATCCACCTCAGCAATGGAGCTGCAATCCATGTACAACTTGTATTTGAAGTGCTTCAAATTATGATAAACTCTTGTACGATCTGCACACACTTTGCCGACTTTCAGAATCTAGGCCAAAATGAACAAATCATTCTCTCTGATAGAACTGTGACAATATAAAGAATATCTATGTCAGTTTATTTGGTTAGTGAAGTCTAGGAAGAGTTTTTGAATAATGAAGTAAACAGAAAGACACTACATGCATAAAATCAGTGCAGGACCACATAGTTTTCATAGCCACAGCAGAACAATTTTTGAGCCAGCGGGCAGCCAGGTGCAATGCCAGCTTATCAGTACTTCTTTCTTGCAAACACAAGCATGTTTTACAACTGGTAGGATATTTCCTATCTCCTGGTGGAACTTTATTACAGAATCACTAACATTTTTAGACAGCCATCATATTGTCAAGCAGAGGAAAAGAAATTATTATTGCTTTTGCTTAATAACAGTACTTTCTAGAAACATCAAATATCAGTTCTCGTATTTTGTAGGCTAAGTAATATTAAATATTGCTTCAAGAAACAGACATGAATACAAACAGACATATATGCCTAGAAAACCATATTTTAAATAAGTATATAGAGACGTTTCCTTTCATAAAACCAAAATCTAAACACGAGGCTTCATACAGTCCAAATGTTACTCTGCAATTGTCTGGGTGGTATAGCTAGGCCACAGTGCTGTAGAAATCAAAGCCTCTATCTCCCACTTACTACAAGTTCTACAATTTCCATGCAGAAAAGATAGAACTCAGAAAAGATAGAGCTGTCATATTTAAAGGGGTTTCTTTACAGCAGCATTTCTAGATCAACAGTTGGTAAATATATAATCAGAGCGTGAATTACAATAGATTCATTATAGTCTATCTGCACTAATATGATGTATAGCAAATATTTGCACTCATCATATGAACTTAGATTTAAAGCAATGAAGGTGTTTACCAGAAAGTACCAGGTAATACATTGGTTACAAGAATCTTTGGAAATCCTAAATCTTTGCTAAGAGTACATGAACTTGAAGGTGTGGGGAGGGAGAAAGCCACATTTCATCTTCATTGAAGGAAATTCTGTGTCTCACAAGAGTTAAGTTTTGTTCCTTTTCTACAAGAGAAGTAGCTGAAGTACATACAACAAAGATCAGAAGAGGAACTGTTGTGGTAGGCTTAAATAGGCTTATACATGTCCTGGCTTGCTCAGACATCTTTTCCTGCTCTCTTTCCTCCTGTTTTGGGGAGAAGC
>VWYK01069844.1:19440-29997 GCA_013399775.1 Semnornis frantzii
GGAGAGGAGAGGAGAGGAGAGGAGAGGAGAGGAGACAACCCTTAGCCATCTCTTCCCTGTACATGCCTGGCACATTGCAGTTTGCATTGCAGACTAGGCATTGGGAGGCAACAGGATGCACAACGAATCATAGTGAGGCATAGCAGTTATTCTCTGGTCTTTAGCCCTCACTCAAAACCAACCAACCAAGCAAACAAACAAACAAATAAAACAAGGTATTTCTTTTCATGTCAGGTGTCTTAATCATAGGAAAGCTTCAATTTTATACTGGGCAAAATGCCCAAGTGACCAAAATGCCCAAATCCCCTAACCTTGGGGTGGGTTACTTCACTTCTGCTCAGTGTGTCTGAGGCAAATCTTTCAAAGGAGGCACGTGGCTAGAGCCAAAAGCCAAAGCAAAGCAGGCACCAGCATTCTGGTACTTTCCCTGCGTGCTCCACGGCACGGCTCAGCTGCAGAGATTCCAATGGGGAGCGAAGCAGTGCCTCCAAGAGGAATTGTGAGGACGAGGACAGTACATCTCTGATTGTGGAGGGTGTTAACTGAGTCAGTTATTTGCCTGAAATCAGGGGCAATTAATCCCCCTCAAAATATTTTCTGTGCTGATTTTCCAACTGGAAGTCGAAAGATGAGCTTCAGCTTTCAGATGTATTAATGTCTTTTCACCTAACTCCAGCTAGCTGATCCTGCAGGGAACCTCTTGCCTCTCCTGTTTCACTTCTAAGCTACCGGCTTTAATTTATGGTGAGATTAAATTAGGATGTTCTTTCTTATGTACTTGGGCAAGAAGTTTAGGACAGGAGGTTTTAAAAGCAGCGAATGCATAATGTCGGCCAAACCAAAGGTCAGAGTTCAGTCATTTTCCAAGAGCAGGTTACAGGCAGACTTAGAAAACAGACACTGGGCTCCTCAGCTCCTGCATGTGTGACGCTTGTGTAGGCAGGGCTGAGGGGGCTGCTGAAACAAAAAAAAAAAAAATCATCACAGCCTAATTACCCAGCCCATATGCTCCCCTCCTGTGACTGTGTAGGGGGAGCAGAGCAGTGCAAGATCTCCATGGCTACAAGTGGCACCACACGCCCAGGGCACGCGTTCCCCCCATCACACCCCAAACTCTGCTGCTGCCTGGGGAGGTTACTCATCCTAACTGTTAAACTACAGCCAGTGACATTAGGAGGAGCCTGTTGGGTCCATTGCCGAGTGAGGCTGCCACCTCAAGACAAAAGGTCGCTTTGGTATTCACAAATACATTTATTGTCATGAGATTTTTTTTTTCTGCAGGATTCTTTAAAGTGTGAAGTACTTCTGTTTTGCACCCCCTTCTCTGGGATTAAGGAAATTTAAAAACACCTGGGATTCCCTGTGAACTGAATCCTTGTAGCCTTCTCCTTTCCACTCTATCTAGGTGCACCAAAAGACCTCCTTGGGTATTTTGATCCATGATCCCATTCATGACAAGGGATGGTTTAAGTGGGAATCGAAGACAGACATTTTTTTCCAAAGCATGTTTTCTTGTCCAACAACTTCAGCCCTTCACTTGCCTCACCCCAGACACCAGGGCCACCCATCCATTGCTGCTCAGCCTTTACCCTGGGGTGGCAGAAAGCCGGTGGGGCCAGTGCACAACAGAGCAACTGCGGTGGTGCTGGTGCTGTGCGGGTGTCTGTGTGGCTTGTTAATCCGCTCTGCCCGTGGGGCTCTTGTTTTGGTTTGGCAGGTTTGACACCTGGCTTTCTTCTCATTTAAAGCTGCCCCCCAGCTACCTGCTCAGCTACTCCGGCAACTACACCGACGATGCCAAGAGCTGGCGGCTGGTCGACATCACCCGGCTGACCTCCAAGTACCAGCACGACCGGGCTGACAAGCACATCTGCACCTCCCTGCTAAAGACAAAGACCTGCAGCCTGGAGCGTGCCCTGCGCCGCACACGGCGCTTTCAGAAATGGCTGCGGGCCAAGCGCCTCACTCCTGACCTGGTCCAGGTCTGTGCCACATGGTCCCCCACCCCCTACACCAGCAGAGGGTAGTGGGGGCAAGAGGGATCCTCAGGGGTGTGCCATATGGTTTGGGAAGGAAAAAAAGGGTCTGGAGGAGATGCGGCTGTGACTTGCCAGCTAGATGGCAAGTTGGGCAGTGCCTCAGCCGGTGGAGGGGAAAAAACCCTGCGTGCCCCAAGGTGAGCCCACCCACTGTGAGGAAGAAGCAAACTGAGGCCCCAATGGGAAGAAAACCACCACACCCCAGGGCCAGCTTCCCCAGGATAGCTTGCCCAGGGCTGTGGCTTGTCCCTGGTGAGTAGAGCACTAGCTCCCAGCTCCTTGTGCTGGTTGAGGATGAAGGTCTGTGGAAAGCCATAGCACCTGCTGGGTTTGGACACAGGGGATACAGAGCCATGCACACAAACATGGCAACGGCTTGACTGGAGATATTTCTCCTACTTTTTTTTCCCAGTTTTCCATCATGTCTCAGGGTAGCCCATGCCTTGAAAGTGATTCTGCTGCAGGCCATCAACTGGAATAGCTTGGACTCCTCTGCTTGCAGCCAGCAGGGAGAGCAGCATGAGTGGCCAGAGCCAGAGCCTTGATTCCTCATCTGTCTGCTACCTATGGCAGATGATCTCAGGCACAAAGAAACGTGCTGCCCTTTCTGTCAAAGTCCTGCAGTGTTGCAGGCAAAGCCAAGACAGGCATGCCAGGGCAGTGTTGGTGCCACCAGGTAGACAGGTGGCTGTGGCATAGGGACAGAGCAGAAGATCTGGCAATGTCCAGAAACAAGCCATCATCTGAGCACTCTTTGCTGAAGAATGCCATCGGCAACCAGGCACAGCCACAAGGCAAGTAAATGTGTTTTGCAGCTGCGGCCTTGCATCTGAGTGCAATAGTTCCCTCCCCAAATGCATATACATCTCCCTACCCCATCCAGACAACAGTAAATACCCAACAGTGGTTATGATAACCATTGGCAAGTGGCATGGGTCAGAGTGGAGCCTGGATATACTCTAAACTAGACCCTGAGGGGAAAAGGATTATTCTTCTCCCCTTTTCAAGGGATAAGTGGCTGTGAAAAACAGACTTGGGGATTTTTTTTCTACAAAGACAACTGCTTCCTCCTGCCTGCATGCTGCCACATCTGCTCAGATTTCCTGAGTGCTAAAGTTAAGCTGCTTTAGATTTTCCATTTTTCTTACCCCATGGAGCAGCATATCTGAGAAGGAAGAGTGAGAGACCTCATGCTACAGCAGCAGTAGCAGCAGCGGTGGTGGGACTAGTGCCCGGGCTGCACCAAAAAGGACTCTCTTGAATCACTTGACAGACCCTCACAGCAGATCACCCTGAAGCCAACACAATTCCAGGAAGTGAGATGCAGGATGACATGTTCTAGACAGGGAAAGGGGTTTTTTTGGACAAAGGTACAATGTGCTTTTTCTAGTAATCTCATGACTGGTATTAGGAGAGGGGGCAGATCTGCATCATTTCTAATCAGACCAATCCTCACCTGAGCTTCTGGATTACAGGCAGAACAACTCTTTCCTGGGGTTACAGGCAGCAGCTTTCCAGGCTCCTGCTGGCCACCTCTGTCCTCCAAGTCACCACTACAGAGGGCTGCAGGAGGGCAAGTTGGGGTGCCAGGCCTTCCAACCTTGTTGCAGTGTCCAAGGGGGTTGTGCAAAACTCTGCTGTCCCCACAGCAGTGCTATGTGAAAGAGAAGGAGTCAAGAAATTAAAACATACATTTACTAAGCTGGATGAAAAAGTAACTGGAGAAATGTGGCTCTGTGGTGTCTCAGACCTGCTGCAAATTTAAGTTGATAGCTGAGCTCAAATTATTGTCCTTAAAAGGCTCTTGATGTGCTGTAGAGTTTTACCTACCCTGCCCTGTCTGAAACTAAACTCCCAGCTGAGTTGCGTAGGTTGAGCACATAGCATCATGTGGAGACTTTGGCTGGGGTGCCCTAGCCTTGCACCTATCCAGTTTCTCTGGGGTGTCCTGGCCTTGCACCTATCCAGTTTCTCTAGTGGGCTTGAATTTCCTTGTGGAGCAGTGGCAAGCTGATGAGACCCGTGCTCCAGGGTGGCTCTGAAGTGAGGCAGCCCAGGGGGACGTGTGAGGGACAGACTGCTTGGGACATTTCAGCAACCCATGCGGTTTTTCAGTTGGAGAAGGCACAGAAGGCTGCAGGGATGCCCATGTATATCAAGCAGAGGAACCTAAACTGTGATACAAAACCTTTCTAGCAGCATATAGAGGCCCTGGGGTCCCCACTTCCAAACCCCCAAATTTCAGTAGTGATTGCTGAGACTGAACATCTACTCTGTAAAATGGCTGCTGGTCTCACAGTGGTCTGAGTTGAAAATCAGCCTGCAGCAGCAACATTTTAGTCATACAGTATGTCTGAGTTTGTATATGAGAGTCCCCAGGCCTGTTGTGTGGGCCACCACAGGTGACAAAGTGAACCCTTTGAAGGCATGGGGCCTTGCAAAGCTGGGGATCCCCTTCTTCTCTGCCCACCCTATCTGCTCTCTTCAGAGCCAAAAGCCACAGGAGCCCCTCTGTCTGCACTCCAGCCTGGCACCAGAGTTAGTTTCAGCACAGACTGCCCACAGGACAGCCCTGCCTACAAAGCACAGCCTATAAAATACTGAAGGCAGACAAAAAAGCAGTACCGAGGTGAAAAGACAGCCATTTTCAGCCCTTCTCTCTAGGACATACTGTTTGAAACTACTGACCTCCTCCTGCCCTCAGCAGATATGTCTGCACCATAGCTATTTGGCCTTTAAGTCCAGTACTTACCTCTTCACTTGCAGCACATGGGCTCACTGATCTGACAATTGGTCTGTCCATCCTAGGTAAGGGTGAGCATTGCAGAGCTCCCAGAGCCCCATGCAGCCTCTTTGACGTGATATCATCAGAGACATGCTTCAGTAAACCTGTTGGCAGTGGGAATGAGCCTCACAGCTTCAGAGGACATCCTTGGTTTCTTGTTTTTGAGGGTTAATGTAACCCTTTTATTCAAATGGCTAAAACCTGTGCGTGCTTTGACACCTATATCGAAGTGTCTGCTCCTGAAGTTCAGCCTAAACATAGTTGCTTCACCAAGCTTCACCCAGGCAGTGGTGCATGGGGAAGGAGGCAGCTGTGCTCCTGCTTTGTCCTATCCTTCCTCAGGCTGGCTGAAGAGAAAGCAGAGGGAAAAGCTGTCTTCCAGAAGTCACCTTTATGTCAGAGTGAATTCCACATGTGCCTGCACTGGACACACATACATATGCATACACGGAAGTTTAAAACGCATCACTTCTTGTACAATAGAGGGGAAAGAAATTGCAGCAAAGTCCAAGTAGGCTTTGCAAGAACTACTCATTATCAGATATAAAACCATGGATATTTAATCAGAGTAAAGAAGAAGATTTCTATATCAGTCACAAACAATATGTGAGGCTCTCTGTCAGATCTTATACTTTGAGCTGCTAAGACACTGCACAGGACTTAAGATAAATCGGTTTCTCTGCTGTTTCGCATATGTGTTCTTCAAAGTTTTATTCCATCAACAGTTTTTATCTGGCAGTTTTACAACTCTGACTCCTTTCCTGCTGTAGGGATATTTCCATCGGCCTGCTGGAAGGGCAGGTCCCTCTGCACTGAAATGCTAAAGTAGGTGCTGAACTTTACACTGTCGATTAGCTCTGCTGAAATCACAGGGCTCCACTGTCCAGTTTTGTTGGAATAGAGCTTCATTAAGTCATAGGAAGCTGTACCAATGATTGAAATAAATATGGCAGCACCCAGCCCTGCTCCTCTGCTCCCGCACTGCTGCTGGTATGCCTGAAACAGTTCCCCAGGAAATGAGCAGCTGTGATCACTGTGTGAAGCACATGACCACATCTGTGTTCAGAGGATGAGCTTTGACCTCGGGAAAGATCCTAATTACAACTTCCATGCGTTCTCTCCTACCCTGATTTCTGTTCTCACTGCAGACTCTAAAGGGTCTCAGCTTTCGCGCTGCAAAATCCTGGAGGCATCAAGGCCTTCTAACTTTGCCTGCAAATATTTGTGCACACAGTGAGCTGTAAGTCTTTCTCCACCATTTATCTTTTAATGCAGTTCTGTTCTGTTCATTTTTTTCTCACTTCTCCTCCAAAGGGAAAGTGGCAGAGTCAGCCACAACATGCCTGTAAGTGCTGTGCAGTAGAGATCCATAACCCTCTTTCCCCCTCCCTCTCTTCTATGGTTTTAGATAATGAGTTGAAAAAATATTTCCTTGATGATGGTAGACCAGAGGAGAGGAGTATAACTACAACCTGACAATTGTTTTTTCTTTTTTTGGGAAAAAAATATTCTTCAGTTGTTTTGAAACAATGCTCCAGTTGGGGTTGGCTTTCTTAGTTAGTTTTGAGCAGCTGTTGACATTCAGAACTGTTTCATGAAACTGATGGCCAAAGAGGAAGCAGCTGGGACCTTGCTGTGGCCAGCAGGAAGGTAGAGAAAGGGATGTGGGAAGTCCAGTCCTTCCTTTCCATCTCACACTCATCCTTTCTTAGTTTCTTCATTTCTTTGTTGTGTCTGGGTAAAGTGTTTTATTGCAAAAGATCAGCTCACACAGGAAGGGCTGAGAGAGACCTACCTCATAATTACCAAATAGCTTGGGAAGATCCTGAGTCAAACTTTTGCTCTCTGTGTGAAGAGTGGCAGGGAGCAACATGAGATCCAGTGCCCTTTCCTCTGAACCACATTTCCCAGCCTTCAAATTATAAAGAAAATCTAAGAGAGTAAATAAGGCTACTGGGATCATTTGGAAGAAAAAAGCTTACCCAAAACCTGATTCTCTTCACCAGAAGAGGCATAGCAGGGTCACATTTCTGTGCCACTATGGGCAGGTCTCTCTATGTCTGCTCTCCTTGGCTATTAAGGAAGACTGACTTTAAAAAAAAAAAAAAAAAAGTATTTTTTGACTAGGAAGGTATAAATTTCTATGCCATTTATCCTAGCCATAGATGGCTTGTGCAATTTTGTGAGCCAAACCTCCAGATCTAACAGGTGAAATACAGTGATGGTTGATTGCATTAACCCAACAATTCTCTATTCGTTGTTGGTATTTAGAAAAAAATATTCACTGGCTATTCAAATTTAGTTTGGATAGTTAATGGGCCTATTTATCAGAAAGGGAATATATCCTGTGCTTATGCCTACACACAGTGCTTATTTACACTTTTAAAGAATGTTTACTGATCTTAGCAAGTAATATTTCCAAGAAAGCTGCTCACAGGTTAAGCAAATAGCAAAGCGATCTGAAGACGTTATTTAAGGAGGGAAGTGACTCACTGCCTTTACAACAGGGAGGCCTACAGCAGGAAGCTGGGATGCCCAAGTAGAAGGAGGAGGCCTGCTGGCATGGAGTGGGAAATGGAGTTTGCAGCCTCTGTGGCTGTGCCACAAAGACCGAAAGTTGTTTTGGAAACCTGAGCTGTGAACAAACATTTTTAGATGATGTGGAGTTTTTCCCAGTAGAGATTTGTCATAGAGATCCCCTTGCATGTCCATACCTAGCAGCACCTCTGTTGCAGGGGGCAGAGGCACAGTGGGAAGAGCACAAAGGTGCCTGTAGCCCTGGCATGGGCCCTGCACATTGCAACATCTCCAGCTGTAAAACAAACACCCCTCTTGTGTTTTTCTCTCTCATCAGGGCCTGTCCAGCCCAATGCTGCGCTGCCCATCCCAGCGTCTCCTGGACAGGATAGTGCGGCGCTATGCTGAGGTGCCAGATGCTGGCAGCATCTACATGGACCACCTCACTGACAGGGACAAACTGCGCCTGTTGTACACCTTGTCAGTGAATTCACATCCCATCTTGTTACAGGTAGGCACCACTTCACTCCAGCTTGAAATGTCACCCTGCAGCCCCTTGCAAACAAACCCTCACAGGAGATCACAGAATCACAGAATTAATCAGGGTGGAAAAGACCTCTAGGATCATTGAGTCCAACTTATCACTTAATCCTTCTAATTAACTAAACCATGGCACTAAATGCCTCATCCAGCCTCCTCTTAAACACCTCCAGGGCCAGTGACTCCACCACCTCTCCAGGTAGCCCATTCCAATGCCAATCACTCTGTCCATGAAGAATTTCTTCCTAACATCCAGCCTAAACCTGCCCTGGCACAACTTGAGACTTTGTCCTCTTGTCTGTCACTGGGTGCCTGGGAGAAGAGACCAATCCCCACCTGACTATAACCTCCTTTCAGGTAGTTGTAGACAGCAATAAGGTCTTCCCTGAGCCTCCTCTTCTCCAGGCTTAACAACCCCAGCTCCCTCAGCCTCTCCTCACAGGGCTGTGCTCCAGCCCTGTCACCAGTCTTGGTGCCCTTCTCTGGACACATTCAAGCACCTCAACATCTTTCTTAAATTGAGGGGCCCAGAACTGACACAGTACTCAAGGTGTGGCCTAACCAGTGCTGAGTACAGGGGCAGAAGGACTTCCCTGGTCCTGCTGGCCACACTATTACTGATACAGGCCAGGATGCCACTGGCCTCCTTGGCCACCTGGGCACACTGCTGGCTCATGTTCAGTCGGCTGTCAACCAGTACCCCCAGGTCCCTCTCTGCCTGGCTGCTCTCCAGCCACTCTGTCCCCAGCCTGTAGTGCTTCATGGGGCTGTTGTGGCCAAAGGGCAGAACCTGGCACTTAGCCTTGTTAAATCTCATAGCGTTGGACTGCTCCCATCTCTCCAGCCTGTCCAGGTTCCTCTGCAGACCCCTCCTGCCCTCTAACAGATGGACACATGCTCCCAACTTGTTGTTGTCTGCAAACTAACTGTTGCTGGACTCAATCCCCTCATCCAGATCATCAAGGAAGATATTAAACAGGACTGGGCCCAGCACTGATCCCTGGGGCACACCACTAGTGACCAGCCACCAACTGGATGTGGCACCACTCACCACCAATCTCTGGGCCAAGCCATCCAGCCAGTTCTTAGCCCAGCAGAGAGTGCTCCTGTCCAAGCCACACACTGCCAGCTTGGCCTGGAGTTTGCTATGGCAGACAGAGTCAAAGGCCTTGCTGAAGTCCAGGTAGACTACATCCACATCCTTACCCACGTCCACCAGGCAGGTCATCTGGTCATAAGAAGAGATCAAGTTGGTCAAGGAGGACTTGCCCCTCCTAAATCTGTGCTGGCTGGGTCTGATCCTCTGGCCCTGTGCCAGCCTCCAGGGAAGTCCGAGCAGGCTCCTTAGACATCATAAAGTGAGTCTCATCTATGAGATTGGGCAGTTGGTGCTGGCAGGCTCCTGAGGTAGTCAATGCATCAGCCTGTGAAGTTACGGAGAGATATAGGTGCACAGCACCTTAAATAAATCAGAACCCAGAGAAGTTATTGCACTAGCACATGGTGAAAGCCAGCGTTTTACACATCCATGATACTTCACAGTGCTATGCTTTCATTGTAATGTATTACTTCAAACCTCAGACTGTTTATTAAAAAAGGCATACTTTAGTGTGGGAGGTCCAAGATGCAGCACTGAGGTTAAACATGGGGGTTGAGGATCACTGATTTCCCAGGCTCCATGTGACAGTGCTGGTTTGGGTTTTTTTTTTTTTTTCCATTTGCCTCTTCCTGGTATCTAGCTCTGTGGAGAAGATTTGCAGAAATGTTTGGTGGTATTTCAAGTACAGCTGAGCTCTGAGTTGGAAGGCAGAAAGCTGTGAGGCCTTGCACCCCTCTTCTCATCCTCTGCTGGCATGCCTGGCATTTGGCTTCTCTCTTTCCCTACACATCTCTGAGAGAGTATCCTCACATTTACCTATCACGGCCCCACCTTTCATCCTCTTTGTATTTTCTTGCAACCCTTTGAGAGGCCATTAAGAAGAGAGGCAGCAGCATCTATTTCCTGCCTCAGTCCACTGCTGCCCTCAGCAGTGCACAGAGGTCTGCCCAGTCCCAGGGAGGAGAGATGGTATTTGTACCCTAGTTGTCTTCTGGTGGTCAGTCAGCCACTCTGGCCACAGCTTGCTGCAGCACAAGACTCCAGCTCTCAGCACTATAAAGATATGGGAATGAAGCTTGCAGAGCTGAGAAAAATATGTCAAAGAGAAATGTTTTGATTTTACATTGGTGCCCAGAATGCCTTCAAAGCAGAAGGAAGCAGCACCCTTAAACACGACACTAAACACATTCACAGCCCCTTAGCAGGGCCTAGCCATGCTGGGGAGACAGACAACTCGCAATGCAAAAGGCAGAAAGCTTTGTGTTGGTACAGCTCAGCAGTTGGGTGGTTTGGTTTCCACCTGGGATAACTACCCTGCTACCACAACCTGCTGTGGTGACCAGCCTGGGTGTCTCCACTGTAGCACACACCCAGCACTTCCATCCCTGAGACTGCAAAGTATCTTATGAAAGAGCAAGGCAGTTCTCACAGATTAGTGACACCTAAAATTACCTTGTCTGTGGCTAAAAGTGTAATAAATTAGAAAACTATTATTATCTTGGACTTTCTGGTAGTCTCCCTTGTGGAATAGGTCTTGAAATATGAAAAAGGAAGGGAAGGGAAGGGAAGGGAAGGGA
>VWYK01069846.1:0-10192 GCA_013399775.1 Semnornis frantzii
CCCTACCATGCTGGGATTCTGGGTAAAAAAAAGGTGGTGGCACCTCATGGAACAGCTATGGTCTCCAGAAGAGCCAACACACAACACTGAGGCAAACCCAAAAACCTCACCAAAACAAAGGGTAAACAGATCCAGGGGAGAGAGGATGTTGAGCAGGCAGGAAGAAACAGAAATTCCAACAGCAGAGCATAGCTCTGGACTCCAAACTTCTGCAGCAGGCTGCCCATGCATCAGCCTGGTGCCAAAGGGAAAGTGCAGAGCTAATGACAGAGCACAGGAATCACTGCAAGATCTTTCAGCTCAGCTCTGCTGTCAGACACAAAACAGGCAATAAGGTCTCCCTCGGCCTCCTCTTCTCCACACTAACCACCCCCAGCTCCCTCAACTGCTCCTCCACAGCCCTGTTCTCCAGACCCTTCCCCATCTTTGTTGCCCTTCTCTCGACCTGCTCCATCTCCTCAATGTCCTTCTCGGAGTGTAGGGCCCAAAACTGAACCCAGGATTCATGCTCCAGCCACACCAGTGCCCAGTAATGGGGCACAATCACCCAGCACTGCCAGGTCACCACTAAACCATGGCCTCAGCAAATCTCCACAGTTGAAACCCTTCGAGGATGGGGACTCCACCACTGCCCTGGGCAGCCTGGACCTTTGGGGGAAGAAATTGTTCCTCATATCCAACCTAAACTTCCACGGGGGCAAACTGAGGCCTTTCCTATTGTGCCAACAGTTGTTACTAGAGAGAAGAGACCAAGACCAACCCCAACCTGCTTCCAAGCTTCTTAGAGGGACTTGTGGAGAGCCAGAAGGTCTCCCCTCAGACACCCTTTCTCTAGGCTGAAGAACGCCAGGTCCCTCAGTTGCCCCCCGCCCCTGCCCTGTGCTCTGGCACATGGCACACATGTGGGTACAGATAAAGTCACTCTAGGCTCACCTGGCAGGCAGAAGCTGTTCCTGGTTCAAGCACTGACTCTCCTTACTCAGGAAAGGATCGTCCCTGAGCTACTGATCTGCACCTGCCCCCTGCCTGTTGTAGGACCCTCTGTGAAGGGCACCTCCAGCCTACTCCAGCCTTCTAGGACTTGTAGTCTGAATGGGCAACTAGAATGAGCGGCATGGAGGACCTCCTTGTCCTTCTCCATTCTATTTCTGAGTTTTTTGCCCTCGGAAAAGGACCAGGAGGAGCTGAAATGGTTACGGTGCAACTTGACTGCACCTACAGCTCATACCACCAAGACTCTTCAACCTCGTGAGCCTTCCTCATGGCTCTAGTTTGCCTCGCAGCCTCCCACTCCTCCCTGCTACACACCAGCTGCACCCAAGGCTGAAGGATACGCTCCTGCTCCTGCTGGGAGTCAATCACCCTCTCCATGTGGCCCATGAGGGAACTCTGGATGGCGTCGAGGTGGTCTGTGAGTCTCTGCAGTAGCTCCATCTGGTTCTGACGCAGCTCAGAGAGCTCCTGCTGCTGGCTCCTCAGAATGCACATCAGCTCTTCCTGGAACTCAGCTGTCACCTGTGTGTGCAGGGGACAATCTTCGCTGCTCACAGGACTGGAGGCCAGGCCAGCTCTCTGCCAAGCATTAACTCCAGCACCTAGGCACTGAAGTGTAATACAGAGCAGGAGCTGGGGCCAGCTTAATGCCCCTGTCCAGGGCTTTTGTCCCAAGGACTAAGCTGGTAAATCTAAGAACCTGGAGCTGCTGCATGGGGCTCAAAAGGGACTGCTCAGGGCATCAGCTGTCCAGAGTCGAGATGTCAAGAACACAGGGAAGGCAAGGGAGGAGAGAGAAAGAGGGGGAGCAAGGGAGGAGAACAGATCCTATTCTGGCCAGGTACTGAGCTTTAGGCTCTCCAGCACTTCTGTGAGAACAGTACAATGACTGGAGCGAAAAGGTTTCCTAGAGCACTTTCTCAGCTCTTGTAGTGGCTTCTGAAGAACAAGACACGTAGACATCTCCAGTTCACTGCTCTCCACCTGCTCAGAAGGGCAGTTTAAGAAGTGCAGACACTTGGTTGAGAGCATTTCTGGCCAGATATGAAGCTGCTGTCAACAGCAGTAAGGTACTGTAGCAGGTCAGGCCCAGTGTGACCCTTCCTTTGCTTGAAGAGCCCACACTGCTGCCAGCACAAGTAGGTCATCTCAGCAGGGCTGAGGAAAGGAAGGGTGGGATCCTGGACAAAAGAGGCCTTGTGAGAAGACACAAATGCATATTGCCATGCAAAGACAAGGAGTCAGTATCAGGTTGGGCAGCACCTCTGCTGCACAAAGCAGAGAGCAAAGCAGTAAGGAGGACAACTGCAGCCCCACCTCAGGCTGCCTAGGCACGGCAGGGGGCCACAGAACCCAAAAGTTCACCCAATTCCTTCAGCAGGACAATAACTAGAGCTGAAGCATGGTGCCCTTAGCACAGACTACAGAGCAGCTCTGACTCACCTGGTTGTTGTTAGAGGACCTTTGTGACTGGTTTGCATCCCTGGAAACACAAAAAGAAAAAGCAGCAGTGCACTGATGTCTGTCAGCCGCTCGTGGTACCCACGGACAGATCACACAATTCATGGCTGCTCTGGGTTTGACACTCCACTCATGCTCCTGCTTTGCCTAGCACAACGTGAAGAAGGGCAGGATGGTGATGGAATCCCTCCAGCATGGGGACTCCATCATCTGCACTCCCCACAGGTCTCTGAGCCAAATCTTCAGGAGGAGTCACAAAGAACAATGCATGTAGGCTTGGCAGCTTTACCCAAAGCCAGGGCCAGGGCCAGGAAAGGCTTTGCTAAACGACCAGTGAAGGCCAACTGGTATTTTGTAAAGAGAAGTGAAGCAGCTGCTTATTAATTATGGAAATAATAAGCCTCAAATCTAGAACAGCTCCAGCTCTCAAGATGAAGAAACCTGTGATACACCCCAGGGGAGAGGGCAGGAGGAGCACTACACGGATGCACTGACCACATCCAGCCCCACATCTGTGAATATTCAAACATTACCAGCTGGAAAGCAAACACTGCTTGTCCCCAGACAGTGTCCACTCAGCAGCTTCCAAAGGACTGAGGCAGGAATAAGGGAAGGCCTTTCTGAGGGCAAGAGCTTCTGAGTATCACAGCACAAGACCACAGCCAGAAACTTAACAGCAGAACCTGTTCGTTGTTGGAATCTGCACGGCCAGAGACCCAGACCACAGAGCTCTGGGAACACAGGAAGAGTTTCCAGCACAGCCCCTTGCAGCAGCTGTGCTGCTCTCTCTGGGCTGGGCAGATCTCTCAGCTATGGACTTAAGTTAAAGACATTCAGATGGACACCTTTGGAAAGGCACAAAAGCAATGCCAGAGACTGCTGAGCAAGGGCCCTGAGCCAGCCTTCAGGTGTCAACTGGAACTGCAGGCCACCTTAAGCCACACTTGGTATCACAGTTCTGGTGATGCCTTCAGTGAAGCTGGCACAAGGATCCAGTGTCCCCCACAATACGCCATTTACCTCCCACACAATGGTTTGAAGCCCAGGCTCTGCCCTGCTCCCAGCAGCCACTCACACAGCCCAAGTGGGAAGGCAGGGTGTGAGGAGCCAGCAACACCTTCTGTGGATTACTGATGCTTCCCAAAGTGGGGGGAGCACCTGGCTCCAGCAGCAGCAGGCTGTGCCCCAGCGTACCCATCGTCCTTCTTGCCCTTGCGCTTCAGCTTGGGAGAGGCCCGAGGGGAGGCCTTGACCTTCCAGTCTTTCACAGGCAGCCTCTGCGTGGATGCCTTGGCACCAAATCCACCTGAGGTAGAAGCCAAGCTGGCAACTTCATCATCATGGTCACTGGAAGAAACAGCAGGGGAGAGGACACCAGTTGCAATACCAGAGAGCAGTGGCCCTCACCAAGGGGAGCGGATTCACACTCTGCTTTCTGCACCTGCAGATGAGGATACCTACACCAGTATGACCTTCAACAGGGGTGTAAAGGGTTCACCCACCTGGGGGAGGTGGGTCTGAACCTGACCCCAGGTATAGTAGTTAGCTCACTTCCACTTCCTGTCTAGCCCCCTATAAAAACACAGGAACTTCCTGTTTCTTTCTCTCTCTGCCTACCTGCCTGCTAGCACCACCCGTTCCTGCTGCTCCTGTCTTACCACGTGGCCATTTCTACCACATGGTGGACAACTACTTCCTGAATCTACCTCCATCCATTGCCATCAATCTGGTTGTATATATATTTTTGTATCTTGTTTTCCCTTCCCTATACCTCTTTGTAACTCCCCTACCTTAAATACCTTATATTCATTGTTTTTCTTGTAACTTCCAAAATTGAAGCAAGGCTATTCTTTGGGTGTTTTTTTCCCCTTTCCTCTCTACATCTAATTCTTTTCTTTCCAAAGAGGGAGAGAGGGGGAGGCTTCTTATTATCATTGTACCGGTTCTGTTAGCTATATTTTGAATTTCTGGGAAGATTAAACTAGAACCAATACAAGAGGCCCCTAAAGAGCTTCTTCTGTGCTCAGGTCAAGCTCAAGTGCTGCACAAGACTGAGAGGGACTGCATGAGGGACCTCCATGGTTCAGGCAGTATGGCAGAAGGATCAGCTCTTGCTGTCCAAAGAAGCCCTTGCAAGTGATGCTGACCCAGTAGAGCACCCAAGCACAGCGCATCCTTCCAGCTGCACACACAAAGCACTTCATGGAGCAAGCGTGGTGGGAAGAGAAGAGAAGCAAGCTGAGCCCTGCCTGGGGCCCTGCAGCTGCACATCTCAGGCTGAATTTGAGTGTGGATTACAGATGAACCCTCAGCTGCCCAACAGAGCTGAGCTTGCAAGCACACAGGACATGTCCACAGTGCTGGAGGGGGGGCTCACGAGACAGCAAATATGTCAAAAGCCAGAAATCAACTCCTGAGATACCCTTGTTACTTTGTCTCACAGTACTTGGAACTGATCCCTTACTGAGTTTGCACTGGTAACTAAACCAAGCTTGCTCCTGCTCTTACGAGCAGCACAGTTGGACTGGTCCCTAGAGAGCACATTGGCCAATGCCCAGAGGCCAACCTTGTCATCTCCCGATGGAGATACAAGAACACCTGAAGTCAGTACCCAAAGAAAAGCCACAAGTGAAGGCTTGCTGGGGACAGAAGCAGGACAGCCTGAGCTGAAGCCACACTGAGCACTCTGGTACCTTTGCTCTGCACTGGCATCCTGGCTGTCGTGTTGCAGCAGGTGGTAGCTGTGGCGATGGTAGGAAGAGCTCTTGTGCTTCTCTTCAACCTCATCCCTTGGGCTGGAGGAAGGAAAAATATAAAATACTCTTGTGAAAGTCTATTTCTGATTGAGGAGCTGCTCACTCTCCATAGCAGGTCCTAAGAGGTCTAAAAGGAACAAAGAAAACCTCCACAGACCCAGAGACCAGCAAGTGTTCAGAGGCACTAAACACTCAAACTCCTTCAGGTGTTTTTTCTGGTGGCCTCTAGAAGGAAGCAGCAGTTCAGCTTCCTTCAGACACTAAGCAAGAGCACCATCTCCTGACAGACACCCATGCAAGACCGGTAAGTGCTGCCAGTTGGGCACAGAGCAGCCTTTGGTGAGCAGCGCCAGCCTGGGCTTGTGCTCTCTGCAGCACTGTTGAGCCCTAGGGATCATCGGGGCTGCTCAGACTTTCCAGTGTCTGCAGAGCAGACACAGGCCAGTGTGCCAGTTTGATGGGTTGGTGCCACCAGACAGGAGAGAACTGCAATGGCTGATCCAGCCTCAGAGTCACATTGCAAAGGCAAAGGTTCTCCAGGGAGAAGACAACATGGTCCTAGGCCCAAGCTCCGAGTGCTGCAGTACTGCCATGGGGGGTGAGGGCTTGGCTGAGCTGCAACGCCAGAAGTGATATCTTGGACGCAGAGATGCCAGATGTGATCCTCTGATATGAGAAGAGCTGCCTAACAGTGGGGTTAGGGGCAGAGCAAGCTCCTAGGGAGCCTGCTCAACCAGCAATGCTGAGCAGAAGGAAACACTGCCTAGGTACAGCCTCAGTGCCCCCCCAACAGCCGGCATGGCCAAGAGCATTTCCTGAGGCTGCCTCCTCAGGCACAGGGTGAGGCCTTTCTCTTGGAACTCTGATGAGAGTGAACAGCCCTGGGCAGTCTAAGGGACAGCAGTGTCATTGCCAGCTTTCAGCCCAGGCCCAGACAGGGTCTGGAGGTGCCAGATGCACCTTGCTGCTGCCATCCCACTGCCAGACAGGGACACCAGCTCTGAGGAATCCTGCTGCATCTGGCTCCTGAGAAGCAGCTGTGTACTGCTGGCCCACCCTGCAGGCCTGCTCCAGCCAGCCACGGCCATCTGTCTTCTGACTTTGCAAGTACTGCATGATGCCAGCTGTGTGGAGCCCAGACATTAATACCCAATACACCTGGCACTTCTGTGCCACCTGAATCCTTTCAACAGGAGCAGGCAGAAATGTGGCACTTGGGGCGGAATTCACCTTGTAGTGGTTCCATTTCCAGAGTGAAGAAAAAGATGTCCCATCTCAAGCCTCCATTTCCAGCTGAACATGAAGACAACAAAGCAGAACTTTCACCTCAGAATCACAGAATGGTTTGGCTTGGAGAAGCTCTTTGAGAGCATCCATCCAGTCCAGTAGCAACACAGCACCACCATGGGCCCCAAACCATGGCCCCAAGAGCCATGGCCACACGGCTCTGGAACACCTCCAGGCATGGGGACTCCACGACCTCCCTAGGCAGCCTATGCCAATCCCTGACCACTCCAGCAGCAAAGACATTTTTCCTCTCCAACCTAAGCCTCCCCTGGCATAATTTTAGGCCAGTTCTTCTCCTTCTATCACTTGAGACTAGAGAGAAGAGCCCAACCCCAGTTCACTGCAGCCTCCTTGCAGGGAGCTGCAGAGAGCAATGAGGTCCTTCACACAGATCTTTTACACGGCACAATTTGTCATAGCTGGCCTGGGAAGTCGACAGAGCAGGCACGCAGCTGAGCTGCTCTGGTTTGGTGATGGCTTGGTGACAAGCTGAGAGGCAGTACCTGGGCAAGTGCAGAGGAACTGCTCCAGGCAAGAAGTACTCCATGCCACACTTGCCCCACGTGGTGCCTACCTGTTCTGCCAGGCTGCTCCCCGTGGTGCCTACCTGTCTGCCATGCTGTTCCTGGTCTCGCGGGTGATATCGGGGGCTGCTGGCCAGGGCTGTGTGCCCACACTGTCGGGGGCAGTGCTTTCTTGAGTCAGAGCAGTCTCCAGCAGCGAGGGTGTGTTCAGCCTGTCCACCTCCACGGCAGCCATGTCCAGGGCATGGTGGCCATGCTCGGATCCGTGCCGGTTGCGGGGGGACAGCAGGTGCAAGGCGGAGGCAGCTGAGGCCATGCTGTCTGCGTGGGGCTCCAGCACCTCCGCAGGCAGCCCGGCCGGGGTGGCGAAGCTGCGCTGCAAAGTCTCAGAAGCAATCTCGGGGATGTCCTGGGACATGGCTGTGGAAGCAGAGGAGATGACATCCGGCGAGCGCTCGCGGGTGGGAGAAGCCTGAGGCACCACCAAGGGCTCCACCTCCTGCAGCTCCAGGTCCAAGGAGGGGTTTCCTTGTGTGACCTGGACACAAACACCAAACAAGAGCCTTCAACACCATGTGGAGAAACCTGGAGCAGCTCTGGTACCCTACACCACCTCTCTCCTCTGGAGAAAGGACACTGAGAAGGGCAACAAAGCTAGGGAAGGGCCCTGAACACAAATCCTGTGAGGAGCAGCTGAGGGAGCTGGGGGTGGTTAGTGTGGAGAAGAGGAGGCAGAGGGAGACCTCACTGCCCTCTACAGCTCCCCGACAGGAGGCTGCAGCCAGTGGGGGTTGGGCTCTTCTCCCCAGTAACAAGCAACAGGACAAGAAGAAACAGCCTCAGGCTGTGCTAGGGCAGGTTCAGGTTGGACAATTCCTTCGCAGCAAGGGTTCTCAGGCCCTGGCACAGGCTGCCCAGGGGGTGGTGCAGTCCCCATCCCTGGAGAGGTTTAAAATCTGTCTGGATGTGTTACTGAGGGAGGTGGTGCAGTGGCAGTGGCTCAGCAGCTGTGGTGGGACTGTGAGTTCTCGAGCTCTGTGTGAGTGTTGAACTTGGTGAGCTCCAAGGTCTCTTCCAAACTCAACAGCTCTGTGGTTCTGTGATCCCTGTGTTGCCCAGGACTTGCACTGGGCTCTCAGATGGGCTAAGAACACACTTTAGCTGAAGCTGGTTTGAAGACACCTTCAAAACAGGCACCCACACCAGTTCCATCTCCCTGTTCTGCTCCCTGCTTTTGGAGGGAAGAAGCCAACTTTAACACTGAACATCTCCATTCCAAGCTTTGGCTATAATCTGCTTTGTATCACATCTAGAAAGGAGAATTTAGCAACAGGAAATTATTGTTTCAGACTCATGGGGGCGGAAAGGAGGAAGAAACCTCTCCAGTTAGCAGCATCTGACCACATCCCAGCAGCAGTCAGAGCTGTCTGACACGAGGTCATATTCCACTGGCACAGGAAAGCCTGGCTGCAGGTCCATGACAGCAGCTGTGTCCTCCTCCAAAGGGCAGCTGCTGGCCTTGCTCAGATGCACACAAATCTGATTTCGTCTTGTCAGGCCCTCAGGAAGGGCCCTGAAGGGAGAAGCATTTGGAGCCTTACTGGAACAGGGGCCTTTGGTGTCAGCTTGTCGGGGAGGCCAGGGAGCAGGACAGAATGGCTCCTGGGACTGGTCTGGAGGCTGCTGCTGCTGCTACTCAGTGTGAGACTAGAGTCCAGCTGCATCTTGGGGCTCACAGTCAGGTCTTCTGATGGTCTGTAGAAAACAGAGGCACAAGTGAATCAAGCAGGACAACCTGACGATACAGATCTGCATTGAACATTTGAGGAGACAGGATCCACAGGTCGATGAAAGAGCCCAACCCAAACTTCACTGCTGTTCCCCGAGGAACATCTCCAGCTGCATTGGCTTCAGCCCACATCCACATACCTGGGCATGGAGGTGTCAGTGGCAGAGGTGCTGCTGATGGCTGTGACTGCTGTCAGGGAGCTGACGCTGCTGCCTGGGGACACGGTAAGCTGCAAGGAGGCACAGGGTGAGAGAAGGAGCCCAGCAGGGAGCTGCACCTGGGAGCACCACCCCAGGACTCCTAAGGAGTCTCTCGGTGAAGAGGGACTAGAAGAAAACCACAGGTGGAGATGGACTGCTAGAGTGCTCAGGTGCTGAACAAAGGAAAGCTCCTACACAAGTCCCAGAATGGAGGGGTTAGAAGGGACCTCTGGGGATCATCCACTCCAATCCACTGCTCCAGCAGATCACCTGCAGCAGCTTGCCCAGGACCACAATAGCTGGGTAGGGCTGGAAGCTCTGCAAAGGAGACTCCACAACCTCTCTGGGCAGCCTGCTCCAGGCCTCCAGCACTCTCACACCAAACACCTTTCTCCTCCTCTCAGGTGGAAACTCCTGGGTGCCAGTTTCTGTCCACTGCCCCTTGTCCTGGCACTGGGCACCACTGAGCAAAGTCTGTCGTTGTCCTCCCCCAGGGCCTCTAGCTCTTGCTGAGCATTGCTCAGCTCCCCTCTGGGGCTGCTCTTCTGCAGGCTCTCAGCCTTTGCTCCTCGCAGAGCTGCTCCAGGCCCCTCAGCAGCTCTACAGCCTCCCCTGGACTCTCTCCAGCAGTTCTCTGTCTCTCTGCAACTGGGGAACCCAGCACTGGACCCAGGACTCCAGCTGTAGGATCACCGGGGCAGAGAGAAGGGGCAGGACACATCCTTACCACACAAGCCATGACCCTTGTTCTCATGGGAGACTTCAACTTCCCAGATATCCGCTGCAAATACAACACAGCAGGGAGAGAACAGTCCTGGAGATTGCTGGAGTGTGTGGGGGACAACTTCCTGACACAACTGGTGAGGGAGTCAGCCAGGGGACCTGCTTCTTGTGAATAGGGGAGAACTTGTGGGGAAAGCAAAGGTTGTAGACTGTCTGGGGCTCAGCAATCCTGAGATGGTTGAGTTCTCTATCCTCGAGGGAACAAGAAGGGTTAGTAAAAAACTGCCATTTTGAACTTCCCGAGGACACACGTTGTTCAGGAGATTGATTGACAATGTCCCTTGAGAGGCCACCTTGAAGGATACAGAAGTCCAGGGAGGCTGCACACACTTNCCAGGGAGGCTGCACACACTTACAGAAGGAAGTCTGAAAGGCTCAGGAGCAGCTGTCCCTGTGTGC
>VWYK01069848.1:0-20408 GCA_013399775.1 Semnornis frantzii
AAAAGAGACTGGCACCTTCTTCTCGGCACCTACCCTTCAGATATTCACATTTCCTCTCTACCCCAGACTAAACAGCCCCAGGTCTNCATTTCCTCTCTACCCCAGACTAAACAGCCCCAGGTCTCTCAGCTTTCCTTCCTCAAACTGCTGTTCCAGTCCCTTCATCACCCTCGTAGCCTCTCTTGGACACTGTCTGATATATCTCTGTCACTCTTGAACTGGGGATCACAACTCCTGTTGTGATGTGTGTCTGTATTTCTTTGTGGGTTTTCTTGTGGGCTTTAGGGTGGTTTGTTTGCATTGTTGGTTTTGGTTTGGTTTTGTGGCTTTTTTAGAATTGCAGTGTTGTGGTGCAGCCAAGTGCATCCCACACCTACAGTAAAAAATGAGGCTGCCTTATTCCTCATTTTAACTTAAACATAAGGAGAAACTTCTTTGCTGTGAGAGTGCTGGAGCTCTGGAGCAGGCTGCTCAGAGAGGTTGTGAAGTCTCCTTCTCTGGAGAGAGTCCAGACCCACCTGGACATTGATCCTGAGCAACCTGCTATGGGTGACCCTGCTTTAGCACAGGGGTTGGTCTTGGATGATCTCCAGGGAACCTTTTCCAGCCCCTACCGTGCTGGGATTCTGTTATTACCTGAAACAAAACTAGAGGGCATGTTGCTGTTTATTCTGTTAATTATTCCTACCTAGCAAAGTATATCTGTTTTCTTGTGTTTCAGAAAAGTGTGATGAACCCCTGATCTCAGCCTTACCCCACTCTTCCTTCAGCAGTTCATCATCCATGGCAAGCAGCTACGTGCCAGGCTATGCCAAGTTAAACAAGAGAGGAGGTAAGGGACACTCTCTACCTGTTCACACTTCAAGGGAGAAAAAAAAAACCAAAAAAAAACCAAAAAAAAAGACTGTTATTTTTACTGTAAAACTGCTTTTTATTTAAAATGTTATTGCTTATATTTGTTGTAACAAAGTTTTAGCTGTCAGGCTGGTTTTGTAATGGGAGTGAATTTCTCTCATTCTCATTGTGTGTGACAGTAATTGCTCTCCATGGCACCGCAGGCTGAAACAGACTGCTAATAATAACAGGTAGCAGCATGGGCCAAACACCCAGTGCTGATGGAGTCATTTGGTACAGTTGTATAATTAACTTCATTTTAAGAGGGGCATACCTGTGTTCATCAGGTAAGCACACAACTGCAAGGTCATAGTTGTCAGGGCAAAGCTGGGCAGCTTTGATGTGCTTTGTTGATTTCACTCATTTCCCACCTTAGCAGTGTCAGTTCTTTTTTTCTAGCACCACAGGAACTTTGCCTTTTGCTTGTATTTCTGTAACTCACTGAGGTGGTGTTCAGAAGTAGCAAAGCCACCTCCTTTTTGGTGCTGGGAAGAACAGATGGGTAGGCTCGATGGTCTACCTGGTCTAATTATATCCTTAGGGCTAGGCTAATTTATTTCACAGTCTGAGCACAAGCCTCTACCTTCACCCACAGGAATTTCTGTAGCTTTCCTTGCTGTTTCTAGATGTCTGCACAGATACCATTTTGATATCAGTCACAAGAATGATACACTTAAAGGTGAAACTTTCAATTAATGGAAAGTTATTACCTTAAATAACATTGATTTTATTTTTTCCTAAATAGTATTAGTCTAAATATCCTAAAATTTCACAGATTTTTGTGTCTCAGCACCAAAATGTTGTCATCCTCCCAAAATACATGTCAAGGATGTAATGAATTGATTTAATCAACTTAGGTGGAGGAGGAGACCTTCTTGCTCTCTATAACTACCTGAAAGGATGTTTTAGTAAGGTGAGGGTCGGTCTCTTCTCCCTACTGACTGCTGACAGGAGGAGAGGAAATGGTCTTAAATTTCACCGTGGGACATTTAGATTGGCTATTAGAAAAAATTTCTTTACTGAAAGAGCAGTCAGGCTGCCCAGAGAGGTGGTGTAGTCATCATTCCTGGAGGTGTTAAAAAAAAGGCAACAAACTATAGACATGTCACTTGGGGACATGGTTAAGTGGCCATGGTGGTGTGAGGTTGATGGTCAGAGTTGATGATCTTAGAGGTTTTTTCCAACTGAAACAATCCAGTGATTCTAAATGCATTCACTATAGAGTTAAAAAAAAAAAAAGACAGTGATCCTGGAGGTATTTAAAAAACAGGTGGATGTGGTGTTGAGGGATGTGGTTTAGTGGTAGTGGCTTAGCACTTTTGGTGAGATTGCAGGCTCTAGGCAAGCAGTTGAACTTGATGATCTCAAATTTCTCTTCCAAACTCAACAGTTCTGTGATTCTATGATTAATAGGCAGTTTGGTCCCTTAATTTTGTGTGTTCAGCTATTCAGTGTCCACATGGAAGTAGTTAAGGAACAGTTCAGTCCTAAGACAATGCCCATCATTTAGGTTCAGTTCTGCTGTATCTGCTCAGAATTGTGTTCATTTGCATTCTATTCCCTGTTCTAAAACAGAAAAGAAAAAGTCACTGTAAGCACTTTGCTGAAGCTTTGCATCAGTGTGGTGGGCAGGATCTTCAAAATGATTTTAGATGATTATATCTCCTTTTAGTTTACCAGGCTACTTACTCTGTTGTAAGTGAAATGCAAATCAGACATTTGGAATTTAATTTTTTTCCTTTAATTATGTTTGCCCTCCCCTTCCATACCCTTCTAATCACTGCACTGCTGTTTCTTTTAATGATGTTCCTTCAGCAATATGGATCTACAGTGCCGTCATTAATCAAATACTTGCTTCATTTTCTCAAACATAAGGTCAGTAGAAATTTAGTTGCATCTCTTTGCTTAAGTAGCAACTTCTTTAGACTGTTGTTATCCATCTCTTAAGACCTATGAAGCCAAACATGCATATTTCTCAAAATCATAGAATCACAGAAAGCTAGGGGTTGGAAGGGACCTCTAGACATCTACTCCAAGCCCCTCGCCAAAGCAGGAGCATATAGGCTATGTCACACAGGAATGCATCCAGACAGGTCTTGAAAGTCTCCAGAGAGGGAGACTCCGCAACCTCTCTGGGCAGCCTGCTTCATGACTAAAGAAGTTTTTTCTCATGTTGAAGTGGAACTTCCTGTTCCAGTTCGTGTCCATCACCCCTTGTCCTATCAGAGGACACCACTGAAAAAAGACTGGCACCTTCTTCTTGACACCTGCCCTTCAGATATTCACATTTCCTCTCAGCCATCTCTTCTCCAGGTTAAACAGCCCCAGGTTTCTCACCCTATCCTCATCAGACAGCTGTTCCTTCATCATCCTCATAGCCTCAGTTGGACACTCTGTAGTATACCTCCATCCCTCTTGAACTGAGGAGCCCAGAACTGGACATAGTATTCTGGCTCACCAGGGAAGAGTAGTGTGTGCCCTACTGACCACACTCTTCTCACTGCACCATTTGCCTTTTTGGCCACAAAGGCACATTGCTGTCCTATGGATAACTTACTGTCCGCCAGGACTCTAAAGATCTGTCTCCATGGAGCTGCTTTCAAGCAGGATAGCACCTTACCCTTATCTTCCAACTTTGCTTTCCCTACTCTAGTACTGCAAAATCCAGCGATGTTCTTAACGTGGAACCTCAGCCTTTGCTGTGTTCATGCTTCTGCTTCTGCAAATGATGGAAAATAGCTCAGTTTTCGTGCTGAGCTGTTTCACATCATGGAATTACAGATTTGCTAATCAAACCAGTAATAAGGATATCCAATCTTTTTTTTTTTTTTTTCTCCCAGAGTCATTATCAGCTAATAGGCTCCCAAATCAAATGTACTATTTAAACCACACTGTGCTGAAGTCATTAAATGGAAAGCACACTCCTTCCTCTTGCCCCAGACCCTTGAAATGAAGAAAATGCACATTTGAAAATTATAGTCTGCAACGCAATTAATTTTTTTTTCTGTGCCATTTTCATGGCACTTATCTCAGGGCTGGCAAAACACTTGGCAGAATAGCCAGTGTGTTTTAGTCTATTGATTAAGACACTGATTTACTGAACAGTCACATCATGTTATTAAGAGGGTTACAGTTGTGACTGCAGTTGTTCTGATTCAGTTTCCTGCTGTTAATGTTGTGATTGGAAGGATGCGTGGCACAGAGTCATTAGAGCGTTAGGATTTGGAAGTGACCTCTGAAGATCATCTAGTCCTAACTCCCTACCAGAGCAGAGTTATCCAGAGCAGGTTGCACAGGATGGCATCCAGGTGGGTTTTCAATGACTCTGGAGGTGGAGACTCCCAACACCTCTATGTGCAGCCTTCTCTAGGGGCTCTACCACTCCCAAAGTAAGGAAGCCCCACCTCGTGTTTTTTCTTATGTTCAAGTTCGTGCCTGTTACTTCTTTTCCTGGCACTGGGCAGTGCTGAAGAGAGACTGGCCCCATGGTCCTGCCACCCACGCTTTAAGTGTTGAGAAACATTGGTAAGATTCCCCGTTCATCTGCTCCTGTCCACCTGGGCAGAAGCTGGCTCATAATCCATCTGTTGGTGATTAGAACTCCCAGGTCTTTCTCTGCTGGGCAGTTTCCAGCCATGCTGCCCTGAGGCTGGATTGTTGCTGGCGTTGTTGAAACCTGAGTGCAGGACCCAGAATTTTGGCTTGTTGAATCTCATAGGAGTTGGCCTTGGCCCACTGATCCACCCTGTCCAGATCCCTCTGCAGAGCCTTCCTATGAGAATGTCTTACCCTAGGAAAAAATACTTTTGTGTTTCTTCTCAAAATGACTGACAAAGGAGTCTTCCCCATTGGTATAGGGATATATACCATTGGGCTCCTGACAGGACTGTAACACATTGTAACTGGAACGTAATTAAAACTAGCTAAAAAGATTTCAGATTTCATTTCATTTCCGCTCTACCTTTTCTTCTGCAAAAGTAGCTGCTACCGCTCTAATAGCTAAAGTGGCATCAGAGGAAAGGAGAGCTTTCAATTAGCTCATTCTAGAGCTTTTTAGAAATCTATGTACAGTAGCTTTTGCATACATGATGGCAAGGTTATAAGGTCTAACATCTTATGACCTGCCATCAGCAGAATCAATGGACTGCATCACATCGCGAGGAGGATTCTTAGCACACATTTGATATAATGCATTATCAATCTTCCTGCTAATGCTTCCCAAGCTATTGGACCTTACACTTATCACTAGTACAAGAATTAATGCTGCCCATCATACAACTCATCCCATTTTAATTTGGGAAGAAATTCTACATTATTTCAACATAATGTAATGTTATATAATGTAATTGGAAGCTGCTTGAAACTGAGCGGAGTCTCAGAACTTCAGAAATAATCCCAGCAGACAGTCAAAGTATGAAGGTCATAATGAATCTTTGGATGTATGGAAATTGTCTTTTGCACAGTGGAATAAAGAAGAAATTTGATGTCCAGGGCTCTCTTTCAAGTCTAGTATTAGGAGAGGGAGAATCTGAAGCTACCAATGAAACTGATAATGAAATACAGGGGAAAGCTTCTGTAGGACAGTCAATGTTCAGAAAAAAGTCTTTTTATTGTCACTATGTAACCTGTCTGGGCCTACATGTTGCTTTTTAATCAGGGTGCTGACCTTGACCCATTACTGGAATTACTGATGTGTCTGTAAAGCAAGCATCAGAAATGTTAAACGTTGGGATGGATGTACTTAAGTCTGTATGCTTTTTCTCATCTTACTCTGAAACTGCAGCTTCTGGGTGGAAGATGTAAGAATTTGTCTATAATGGGATATGAATCTTTTCTTCCAAAAGCATTCCCAGCAGATCAACTAAATCTATTCTGCAACAGCCTTAAAAAAGTCTTGTGAAAATCTCACCTGAAAAGAAATGGGGACCACTGGCCTAGGCTCATTATAGCATGGCTACTAAAATCTCTAGTACTATAAGCAACATCACTACTTGAAAGTACTTAAAACTGCTATTCCTTAGTACTTTTCTGTAATGGTGTAGTAAAAAGTTTTCACAGAATCAGTAAACAATTTGGGTTGGAAGGGACCTTAAAGATCATCTAACTTCAACCTCGCTGCCGTGGGTAGGGACAACTTCCACTAGACTAAGTTGCTCAGGGAAGTTGTGGAGGCTCCAAGCCTGGAAGCATCCAAATCCAGGTTGAATGGGGCCCTGAGCAACGTGGTCTACTAGAAGGTGTCCCCGCCCATGGCAGCGGAGTTGAAACTAGATAATATTTAAGGTCTCTGCCAACCCTACAGTTAAGAATTCCTTCCTTATAGTTAATCTAAGTCTCCCCTCCTTCAGTTTAAAACATTACCTTTCGTCCTATTGCCATACCCCTGGTAGAGTCCCTTCTCAGCTTTCCTGTAGTTCCCTTTAAGTACTAGAAGGCTGGTTTGAGGCTTCCCTGGAGCCTTCTCTTCTTCAGGCTGAACAAACCCAATTCTCTTAGCCTGTCCTCAGGTAGTTTTCCTCTTGACAAAGTGAAAATAGAAAATTTGTGTCAGCCTATATTGTATGATCTGTTTGGGCTTGTCCATTCATAGGACTCACCAGGAATTATTGCTGTGCGATAATTAGCACATTGTAGATTGTCGCTTTAACTACTGGCGTTGTTTAGTCTGGAGAGAAGGAGACTGAGGGGAGGACTTCTCACTCTCTTTAACTCCATGAAAGGCAGTTGGAGTCAGATGTGTGTTGATCTCTTCTCCCTAGTAACAAGTAATAGGATGGGAGGAAACATCCTCAAGCTGCACCAAGGGAGGTTTAGTTTGGATATGAGAAGAAACTTCTTGAGGGAAAGGGTTCTTAAAGACTGGAATAGGCTCCCCAGGAATGTGGTGGCATCCTCATCCCTGAAGGTGTTTCAAAGAGGCAGAGTTGTGGTGCTGAGGGACATATTTTAGCACCAGATTTGGTAGATCAACTTGATCTTAAAGGTTTTTTCCAGCTGAAACAATTCTGTGTTCCAAGTCCTTCAATCTCCTTATATCAGCAAGACCTTTAGACACACTGAGGATGTCCGTATTCAATATAACTCATTATATTTTGATTAAAATCCTCTTAGAGGAAAGTTTTATTACAGAGCTGGCAGTGATTTGTAAATTCACAGCCCAGGTTACAGAATGCTCTTTTCCAAGTTGGTAAACACTTAAGAGTGATGGATAAAGTAGCATAAAAGAACAGTAATAACTGTAAGAAAAAGAATTGTGTCATCCACTCAGCTTATGTCAGCCTATAAGAGAGCTCTTATTGAGTATGAATTTATAAATAAGTAAAAGCTTTTAAGTGAATAAAAAACCCAATGGTGCCTTTTCTGTAAATATGTGCTTAAGGTAAACACACATTGTGGAACCCAAGACAGTTTACTTGCCGAACCTGTGCTCTGTAGTACAGAGTAGATCAAATTAGGTGATCAGGAGTCAGGGCAAATGAACTGCTGTTATTAAATAATTACTAATCTGTTTAAGAAAATGGAGAAGAATGACTTATTCACGACTAAAAGAAATAATCCTTCCATTTTATTAGTAACATGGCCTTTTGACATTATTCCTAAGAATTTTTGTGTAACACTAGCTTCAACCTCTGCCTTGTTTGCTTTTTTTTCTTTTCTTTTAAAATCTATAAATAATTCAGGCTCAGCTCATCATTTACAAGTTCTTATAGAGCTAGAAAGAAAAGTCTTGAAGGAAAGACAGCTATTATTTCAAATTTTATTGCTGGATTCGTATAATTTTCTTTATATCTTTATCTGCCTCGTATCCTACCACATAATCAGTTTTGCTTCTTCCTCACCTACACAATAAATAGCTTGGTACTGTGCTTTGATTTGTGGCACGGCTCGCTTCAGGTCCATGAATGCTTCTGTCTCTGTTTTGGAGACATTTGAGATTGCTGCTCAGTTAACCTTGGTGGTTGTTTTTTGTGCTTTCATGATCTGGCCCTAATAAAGCATTTTTTGTAAGTGTCTGTATTTTACAGAAGGATTTCTTGCAAATACAAATACAAACATTTGCGGTTGCTCATTGCTGCGAAGGCACAGACATTTTTGTCTCTGGAGCAATACATGGGGCAGTAAGCAAAAAACAGACAATGCAAGAAGAAAGCAGATTTTCTTAAGGGCCAGGGAAAAAGAAGCATCAAAAAGGAGGAAAAAAAAAAATACCAGTGTATATCCAGGTCAGACTGATTTATTGAAGAAGTAATTTTATAAAAGGAGGAACATCACCCTTTTAATTCAAACCACAATCCAGGGAACAAAGACTGGAAAGCAAAGCTCTAGTAATTGGATAAAAATCAAGCGTCATTAGCTTGTGTTAATTTAACATAGCCCAATGCATACAGAAGGCATGACTGTTTTCTCCAGTTCATAACTAATTTACTAATTAAAGTGTTCAGAATACCTAATTGGCTTATTTAATACATGTCTACATGGAGGGGAGGGAAAAAAGAGAATATTGAACTCTCTTAAAGTTTGTGAAAGTTTTTCAATGGCAGTTGTTTGCAGAGGCAGCAGTTCCAAGTCCATCTGGAGACGTAAGGCAAATGGACAGCTGTCAAGGGCCACAGACAGACGGGGAGAGCAGGCCCTGTCTGGTTCTGCTGAGAAGCTCACTTTCTTTAGACAAAGCTCAGCTTACTTAATTGCTTCTGAAGCTAATGAAAAGTGGATTCTGGCAGGGAGGTGTCTGTGCTGGGGGCAAGGAGTCAGCAGTCTCACAGCCTTCTCAACTCCCTGAAAGGAGACTGCAGGAAGGTAGGCGTTGGTCTCTTCTCTTTAGTAGCAAGTGATGGGACAAGAGGAAATGGCCTCAAGTTGCACCAAGGCAGGTTTACATTGGATATTAGAAGAAACTTCTCCACTGATAGATTTCTTAAAGGCTGGCACAGGCTGCCCAGGTGTCTGAATCCTAATCTCTGGAGGTGTTTCAAAGAGGCAGAGATGTGGTGCTGAGGGACATGGTTTAGCACCAGCCTTGATAGAGTGAGATGATGTCTGGACTTAATGATCTTAAAGGTCTTTTCCAACTGAAATGATTCTGTTCCCCTATCTTTAGGGACCTATGCAGCTCTGGCTCGCCCCATAGCAGACAAATTTAGTACTCCCCAAAACCCCAGAATTTAATTTGAAGATTTCTTAAGCAGCATAGGAACATTAACCTCTAAATAGTTAAGAAATTTGTTTAGATGTTCTTCCTAACTTAACCTCTACGCCATCTTGGAAAGGCAGCTTAATTAGCACTTCAACTCCACTCAGAGTACTTGTATGCTGATTTGCATTTGAGCAGGAGCTAATGGTCTCAAAGCTGGAGTGGCTGACAAGTTTATAATTGAGCTTTGTAGGCGTGTAGTACATCTGGTCTTTTTCTTTTTGCAGTCAGCTTCAAATTTCACAGGGATGTGCTGTACACAAAAGGTGTGTTTAAAATTCTTGCACCCTTTCTAAATGCCAGTAAGCTTGTTTCATTTTGTTTGGTATGTGTTTCAGAAGCACTGATCAGGTTTGCATTTGCAGAAATATCACCTGTAGATGGAGGTGTTGGCATGAGCCAGAAGATGGAGAGGTGTTAGTACAATGCAAGTATTGCCAGTGGCAGCATCCTGCCTGCATGAAGACAATTTTTTGCAGAATGGTCTCAGTCCTTGTTAGTCAGGCTCTAAGTTTTATATTAATACATGCAAAGATGGCAGAGGTTACCTCTGGTGATGTGATTTCAGTTCTTGAAACAGAATCATAGAATCATGAAATTGTTCTGTTTGATAAATGTCTATAAGACCATTGAGTCCAACCATCAATCTAACACCATCATGGTCATTAAACCCTGTCCCTAAAGGCCATGTCCACATATCTTTCAAATACCTCCAGGGATGATGACTCCCACCACCCCCCTGGGCAGCCTGTTCCAATGCCTGACCACTCTTGCAGTAAAGACATTTTTCCAAATATCCCACCTAAACCTCCCCTGGCACAATTTCAGGCCATTTACTTTTGTCCAGTCACCTGATACTAGGGAGAAGAGGCCAACACCCACCTCATTCCAGCCTCCACAAGTGAGTTGTAGAGAACTAGAAGATCTCCCCTCAGCTTCCTTCTCTCCAGGGTAAAAAAAAAAACTGCTTCCCTCAGCTGTTCTTCACCAGACCTGTTATCCAGACCCTTCACCAGCTTTGTTGCCCTTCTGTGGATGCATTCCAGCACCTCAGCATCCTTCCTGTGAGTGAGATGCCCATAACCAAACCCAGTATTTGAGGTGCATCCTCACCAGTGCTGAGTACAGGGAGATGATCACTTCTCTGGTCCTGCTGACCACACTATTGCTCAGCCAGGCCAGGATGCTCTTTGCCTTCTTGACCACCTGAGCACACTGCTGGCTCATGTTCAGTCAGCTGTCAACCAGTACCCCCAGGTTCTTTTCTGCTGGGCAGCTTTACAGCTGCTCTGCCCCAAGCCTGAAGTGTTGCATGGGGTTGTTATAACCCAAGTGCAGGACCTGTCAGGGAGCCTATTTTTTATTGCCATTTAAAAACTTGATAGCACACACATAATTGCACTTCAGAGTTAGTATAAAGAGTGAGACTATGAAAAACGCACAGTAATGGCACTTTAGAGTTCTGCCAGAAGTCTCCTCAAGCCTCACTAAGAACTTGCTTACAGTGGAGTTTGCATGTTTAAGAAGTGAACTAGAAAACTTTGCATTCCTCAGATGATGGAGCTACTGAGTTTGCACAGCTCTGTGGGAACATGTGGGATTAAAATAAACCTTGATGTGTGAAAATATGCTGAGGGAACTGAAGCATCTCTGTGAGAAGGAGAGGCCAAGAGCCCTGGGGCTCTGGACCCTGGAGAAGAATATCCTGAAAGGGGAGCATCTCAATGCCAAGCAAGAGCTAAAGGGTTGGAGGCTAGAGGATGAGGCCATATTCTTTTTAGTGGTGCCTACTGATAAGGCCAAGGGCAATAGGCATGAACTGGAACCCAAGAGGTTCCATTTGACCAGAAGGAAAAAGCTTCTTTGCTGTGAGGGTGCTAGAGTCTGAAGCAGGCTGTGCAGAGAAGTTGTGAACTCCCCCTGTCTGGAGAGATTCCAAACCCACCTGGGCATTGTGATCCTAGGCAACCTGCTGTGGGTGACCCTGCTGTAGCAGGTCCTTTCCAACCCCAGCATTCTGTGTGATGCTATGATGTGAGAACTGACCAACCTCTTTTGACAACTCCAATACATTTAGGATTAGCAGAAGCTGACAGTTTAGATATCCTAGGCTAGGTTATATCTGCAGATGCTTGAGAAAAAGATGCAGAGATGTGTGAGACCCATCTGGAATTAAGGCAACGATGCAGGGAATATAACAGAAGATGCACTATTAGTTGCTTACAAAGCAGGTGCCTCTTGTTGGACCTGCCTGGGCATTTCAGCCTCTCCTGCACACAGAATACAGACTTTCCTTACCCAGATGGGTAGGGTGCAACTGGTAGATAGTTTCTCTGTGCACAGCCTTTCCCAAATAAGTCATAAACAAGCATCAATGCTGGTAGAAATAGGAGCTATTTGGCTGCCATTATAACCTCCTAGTACAGTAATATGCTGAAAGAGAGAAAAGAAATAATGTGATAAAATGAGGCTATTCACTGCAGGATGGGAGAGTGCAGCTATTATTCATGTTTCAGCTTTCACAATTAGGCTCAGATTATTCACAAGCAGATCTGAGCTACTCACTAAGAGGCAGAACATTAACAGTCATCTTTCTGTGTATGAGTTACTATGTGCATCACAAAAAATACCTCTGCATTGGGAAGAGTCTGATTTAGCATCCAGATCCATCAGAGCTTTACTGTTGGCTTCACTTTGTTGTGCCTCATTTTCTTAGATGAAAATATTTCTCAATAGTTTGTGTGTGAGATACATTTTAACATTGATTAAAAATGACACTCATTCAAAGGAACAAAAGCACATCAACTCATACTGAACAAGATCACTTACTTCAGAGACATTCATCTCCCTGTAAGCTGGGTAAAGGTGGAAAGGGAAGAAGTGAGTGATGGAGCGTTGCATGGATCCCACCCAGACATTTCTTAACAAGGGAAAACCCTTCCCTTGAGTAGGAGGGAGGATATTTTTTTGTAAACTCACTGAATGGACATCTTCCACCGAACTGGATTGCTCAAGGCCTCATCCAACCAGGCCTTGAACACCTCCAGGGAGGGGGCATCCACAACTTTCCTGAGCAACCTGTTCCAGTGCCTCACCATCCTCACTGTAAAGACTTTTTTCCTAACATCCAGTCTAAACTTGCCCTTCTCAAGCTTCAATCTATTCTCTCTCATCACTACAAGCCCTTGTGGAGAATCCCTCTCCAGCTTTATTGTATCAGGTTCTCACTGCAGCTGAGATTCGAGTCAGCTTTGTGCAGAATGGCAGCTACTACAATACTGCAGGGTAAGCAATGGTTGGTGTAGTAAAGAAGCAACAGTTAAGTTACATTGACTCAGATATGGAAAAAAACAAACCCAAAACCTCCTTATACTTTCTGTATTCTTCTCTGTGGGGAGATTTATATTGCTGAAGGGTAGCAAAGGGCCAGGCATCCCTTAAGAGATATATTTAACCCTTTCCTCCTGCTCAGGGGAAACGTTGATAGTATTTAACCATTTCCCCCTACTCTTTGTTCATGCTTTTCTTTTTGTGAAATGATCCATGTGTTTATTGTGATGAGTTATTCCCATGGAATAACACTGTTCTGTAGGGGATGTCTTTGGTAGCTCGTTGGCCAACCAAGACACAACTGAGCATCGACAGTGAGCTGTTGTCATCTTCAGAGCCCCAAACTTTTCTGCTTGTTTCTAGGATAGACTTCTAATTCTTTTAGGAGTTACTTAGATTCTTTGTGACAAAATGTGTCTGAATAGTCGATTTTCCAAGTCACTCAGTGTCAGAGCAATGGTTACTTCAGAAATTCACAAGGCTGTGCATTTGCTAAGCAGTGGGGGGAAAGGGAAGAAAACTTTAAAAGCTGCTTTTTGAAAAGTTGTATTTTAGATGTCTTTGCTCTTCAGTATTGACTGCCATCCCATTTAGCATTCCTGCTGGGCTTTTAGGTACTTTACTCCCAGTGAGCTAATTCTACTTTGGTTAAGAAAGTTGTCAGAGATGATCTGATGTTAGTAAGGATCAAAGGCACCTGTGGTACATAAAAATAGGTACTCAGCCGTGTCTGCTAACCACATTATATTTATAGATCAGGAATGAATAGTTGTAAGTTATGCTATAGCCATCCCTGGCTTCTTAGCTTTGCTAGTACAGACTGAGTGATGTGAAGATGACTTGATTTTAAGGGAAGAATCAGATGATACTGGGCAATGTTGCAAAATAGGAGGAAACAAAATTATTGTTGGGTGAAACAGGGTGTTTTGTATCTAATGGGAAGGAAATATTGTTCAGTATAACACAGTGCTGCACTGAGAGTGCTTTAGCCGATGGTCTGCCAAATGTAGAATATCTAGAAATTAGATATTTCTTTTAATAAACAGATCAAGTATGGTTTTAATACCTGCCGAGAGACACGGTACATAGAAGCAGAGAATTGTTTTGGTTGGAAGAGACCTCCAAAATCGTTGAATCCAAACATTAACCCAACCCCGCAAAGCCAGAACTGAGCCATATTCCTCAGTACCACGAGCTGCTTTGCTTTCTTCATTATGAAGAAGTTGTCTGTTTTCTATGATGGTGAAAGAATCTCCAGCAAAAGTCAGTATTGGAATTAATTAATCTGCTGACTTTAGAAGCTGTTCAGCATTTTGAATGCATAGAGATGATTTTTGCTTATAGGTGTTGATTCCCAGGTCAGTTATTGGAGTTTTGTTGTTGTTGTTGTTTTAGATTTGTTTTGGTTTTTCTTTCTTCTAATTTTGATTAACCAGTTTCTAAATTAGGCCAAAATGGGGCCTGTGTATCAAGAAGAGAAAGTTTCATGTCAAAATTCAGAATGAACAGCTATTGAGAGACTAGAGAAGATATTAAATACGAGCACCATTATTGCGAGCACTCTCTAGGAGTTACTTTAATGAATTTTAAAGTAGTTTTAAAGGCAAAACCAAATTCTACATTCTATATGCAGAATGTAGTTTCTTAGTGGCACTGGTGATGCTGCTTTGGCTCTTCTCTTGAAACAGTAAAGAATATAAAATGCAGCTAAGGTGGCAAACAATGTGTTGACTAGCAGTAGCTGTCTGATGAGCCCCAATCATCTGCAAAGGAGTACTGTAGCTGGGAATCAAACCAGAGACAGCAGAGACTGCCAGCAGATTGCAGCTGGCAACAGAATCATAGAAGCATTAAGGTTGGAAAAAGATCTCAAAGATCATCAACTCCAACAATCATCAAGCCAGCAACGCTATGGCCATTAGACCATCTCCCAAAGTAGTTTATGAACATCTTCAGAGATGGTGACTTCTCCACCTCCCTGGGTAGCCTGTTCCAAACCCTGACCACTCTTTCAGGAAAGAATTCTTTCTTAATATTACATCAAAGCCTTCCCTGGTGCAACTTGAGGCAGTTTCCACTTGTTCTGTTGCTTGCTACTGAAGATGAGACTCTGAGAGAGTTGCAGAGAGAGAGAAGGTCTCCCCTCAGCCTTCTCTTCTCCAGACTAAACAATCCCAGTTCCCTCAGCTGCTCCAGACCTGTTCTCCAGACCTTTTACCAGTTTTGTTACCCTTCTCTGGACCTACTTCAGCACATCAATGTGCTTCTTGTAGCAATAAATGATATTAAACATCCTGGTTCCCATGTTTCCAGTAGACTTTATTAAAGGAATTAAATTCCCTTCGTAGGGAACACTTTTCTTCATCTGTCTACTCTAAGGCTGGGGCTCTTTGTGGTACTGACTACCCTTTGAGGAGAGGTAACAGCTTACCAGCTCCCAAGGTGAGATGTGCCAATTCCTGTGCCCTTATCTTGTTCTCTTGCAGCTGGTCCCTCCATGAGGCTTGAGTCATAGAATGATAGAATGCATCATGTTGGATGGGACCCTGAAAGGTCATCTTGTCCAGTCAGCAGGGACATCCACAGCTAGATCAGGTTGCTTAGTGACACATTGAGTCTGACCTTGAATGTCTTCAGGGATGGGGTCTCAAGCGCATCCCTGGGCAACCTGCTCCACTCTTGTGAAGAACTTCCTACTTATGTCCAACCTAAATCTACCCTGCTGTAGTTTCAAACCATTGCCCCTCATCCCGTTCTATGTGTCCTTGTAAACAGCTACAAGTCACAATGTCAGGGTTTGCTGGGGAAATCTACAGGCTTATCTAATTTTAAGGATCATTGCAACACTTTCAGCCTCTCAGCCTGGCTGCAAAGGCAAAGAAGTTGAAAGGAACTAGGGGAGTTAACTGCAAGTAAGAAAGAAGGAGATACCCCCAAATAAATATGTTTATCCTGTGGACATAAATCCAGAGCTTATGGGAAAATAGATTTGAGATTGTGAAGTAAAACCTACAAACTGCTCCTGAGTTAATAAAAAAACATAAAGCCTTTAGTTTGAGATAAGCATTGGGGTTACCAGAATCATTTGACGGCAGGATCAGAGAGGTGATTGTTCCCTTGTACTCAGCACTGGTGAGGCTGTAACTCAAATGCTGGGTTCAGTTTTGGACCTCTCACTACAAGAAGGATATTGAGGTACTAGAGCATGTCCAGAGAAGGGCAACAAAGCTTGTGACTGATCTGCAGAACAGGTCTGGTGAGGAGAGGCTGTGAGGGAACTGGGGTTGCTTAGTTTGGAGAAGAGGCTGAAGGGAGACCTCATTGCTCTCTACATCTCCATGAAAGGAGGTTGGACACTTCTTCCTGGTAACAAGTGACAGAATGAATTGTGCCTGGGGAAGTTTAGGTTGGATATTAGGAAAATCTTATTTACTGCAAGAGTGATCAGGCATTGGAACAGGCTGCCCATGGAGGTGGTGAAGTCACCGTACTGGAAGTGTTCAAGGAAAATGTGGCCATGGCACTTTGGGATATGGTTTAATGGCCATGATGGGGTTGGGTTGATGGTTGTTCTTGATGATATGACAGGCTATTTTCCAACCAAAACAATTCCATGATTCTATGGTTAAGCCATATTGTTTTCAGTAACCACAAAAGAACTTTCCCCCTTTCTATCCTGTTCTGTGCCTACAGAAGTGTTCTTCTTTTATGGCCCTAGTCACTGACAAGTTTTACTGTTTCATGTTGGGAAGGTTGCAGTCACATTCCAGCTGTCTGCACAACTGCAATAATTGATTGCACAGTCTAACATGACTCAGGAAGCAGCTAAAAGCTTAGCTACAGAAATGCTTATAATGATTTCAGAAACCTACCCTGTGTTACTTGGCAAGCAAGGAAATTGAAGGCTGAAATCATGGCTTTTATCCTGTAAACTTACCCCAAGAGCTTTAAAAAGGTCTAAAGATTACAGCTAAAGAACAGGATGCTGCTGATGAGAGTAATGAGCAGCACCATGAGATTTCAGCTCTCTGTCAAGGTGCTGCAATCTATTACAGAAAGTAATTTAATTATGCACTTTATTATCTGTAATAAATATAAATTGACTGGTTTACTTCCAAAATTTCCAATTAAATATGGTATTATTTTTTCCATAATACCAGAAGCTCATTGTTAGCATTTTGCAGCAGTGAGTCTTTTGCCCAGCAGAGGTGGTACTGTTAACTCTTCTCTTGCTTCCTTCTTATGCATTAGAGTGTCCTGATTTGAGCCAGACCAGCACTAATTCTGCTCAGTGCTGTACCTTCCCAGCTCAGTCTGTGCTTAGTGAGGCCCTTTCTGCAGCTCAGGGGAGGTTTGCACAGACAGTGGCTGCTGCTGGCAGTGACAATACTAATGGGGAGGTTAGCACCAGGGATTGGGGTGCAGACAAGAGCACTGCTACGTCTTGTGTGCCACCTTGGGGTGCAGGAAGAAAAAGACTGCAACTGTGGGAAAGAGGAGACAGACCAGGTGACCCTGAGCTGACCAGCAAGGGATTCCATCCCATGGACAACATATTGAGTAGGAAGGTGGGGGGGTCACCATGTTCAATTTCTTGACTCCCTTCTTCAGTGACTGGCATCTGAGGAGGATAATGTCCATTCTACCTTTAGTTGTGATGCATGACTTCCCAAATCTGGTTCCTGTATGCCACTGAGGCCAGTCTGAGACTTTGACCACAGCATCAGTGATGACAGTGACTAATTGCCATCAGGGGCTTGGGTTTGATACTGCTGTTACATTTTTTTTGTATGTATACATAAGTATGCAACTTGAGGCCATTTCCCCTTGTCCTGTCACTTGGTACCTATCACTTGGAGAAGAGACCAACATCCGCTTGGCCAGAAGGTCTCCTCTTAGCCTCCTTTTTGTCAGACTAAACAACCCCAGTTCCCTCCACTGCTTCTCACCAGAGCTGTTCTCTAGACTCTTCACCAGCTTTTTGCCCTTCTCTGGGCATGCTCCAGCACCTCAATGTCTTTCTTGGAGTGAGGGTCTGAAATATGGACTCAGTACTCAAGGTTTGGCCTCATCAGTGGTGAGTTGAGGGACAAACAGTTCCCTGGTCCTGCTGGACACAATATTCCTGATCTAGGCCACGATGCTGCTGGCTTTTTTGACCATCTGGGCGTACTGCACTTTTTTCTATTTGTCTCCTCTAGGACAGTGCCAGTGAAGGAGGATTATGTAAAAAAAAAAAAAAAAAGAAGAAAGAAGGAAAGAATCATTTGTGTTTGTTCCTAAAGGGACCCCCAGGCCAGAAAGTTCATAAATGTCTTTCCTGGATTTTATTAAGCTAATGTACCATGTCCACATTTGATTTCTTGTTATTCCTGGAGGGATTATATTGTTCATTTTAACTATATGTGTTTGAAAGTATAGAAACTGCCTCTAGAATATAGCATTGTGCATCAAACTTTCCTTTGCCAGATAGAAAAACTAATCTCTAAAGTGAAGAACATCTGAAGGAACTGAGATTGTTTAGCCTGGAGAAGAGAGGGCTGAAGGGAGACCTCATTGTGCTCTGAAACTCCCTGAAATGGAGGTTGGAGTGAGGTGGATGTTGCCTGACGTTGTACCAGTGGAGAATTAGATTGACCACTCTTTCAGGAAAGAAGCTTTTTCTGATATTCAGGTATTGGAACAGGCTGCCCAAGGAGGTGATGGAGTCACCATCCCTGTATGTATAGGCATAGCACTTTGGAACATGGTTTATGGTCATGATGATGGTATGTTGACAGTTGGGCATGATGATCTAAAAGGTCTATTCCAATTAAAATGATTCTGTGAGGTTCACCAATTTACCTAAGAATGCATTTGAAAGAAGAGCTCATGCCAAATAGAAGAAGAAAATTTCAAGTTACAAAGTGAGCCTTTTATTACAAATTGGTCTTATATCAAGAAGGATTTTGCCATGCAACTTTGTGATCTTTTCTATGGTGGCATAGCATAGTCAATTGAAATCCCTGGAAGTGTCCAGAATCTCAGTGCAATAGCCAAATAATGTCCTTATACTGAGAAAATATATAAAATTATAATGATACATAAAGGCTGTAGGTACAAAAAGCTATTTCCCCTCTCTAGAGGGGGAGCTCAAAGCCTTTAGCTTTCTCACAAACCTTGCTCCTATGGAAAGAATCCTTCTATATGGGAAAAGAGTGATCTTTAGAGGCTGTTTGATGCCATGTGGTGCTTTCACTCTGTTGAAAAAGGTATTTTAAATCTATTGCAGTGCTGCTACCCTGTGTGTCACAGATATTTCCATGAACTTTGTGACAGATATTCATAGCTAATGGGGAGAGGGATGACATGATGAAGAGTGAGATCACCAAGGAAGTTTCAGAAGGCTGAGTAAGATGAGGAAGCTGGTGACTGGGAGCAGAGGCATTGTTGTTTGTGGCAGTGGTTTTGGTAGATGTCAGGAAGAGAGTGCAGTGATATATTTCACAGTGTGATCTGAAACCTGCTGAGAGATGTCCTTTGGCAGCTTCTGAATCAGGCATTCTGTGAGCACCATTGTTATTGCCTTTTTATCCTAGGAAGTCATTAAATATGCTGCAGGTCCTGAACCTGATTGAAAAAACGTGCAATAAGCATTGCTGTGGTTTTGGAATTCTGGAGGACCTCTCTAGAGGAGAGGCTGAGAGACCTGGGCCTGCTTTGCTTAGCTTGGAGAAGAGCAGCCTGAGAGGGGATCTTCTCAATGAAGATCTATAGCTAAAGGGTGGAAGTCATGAATTTGGGGTGAGACTCTTCACTGTGGTGCCCAGCAGTAGGACAAGAGGAAACAGGTACAAAGTGGAACACACTTTGACTTGAACTTAAGGAAAAACTTAAGGTTCCTGAGGGTACTGGAGCCCAGAAGCAGGCTGCCCAGAGAGATCGTGAAGTCTCCTTCTCTGGAGAGATTCCAAACCCACCTGGACATTGTGATCTTGGGCAACCTGCTGTGGATGACCCTGCTTTAGCAGGGTGGTTGCACTAGACAATCCCCAGAGGTCACTTCCAATGCCCACCATGCTGGGATTCTGTGGCTGTTTGTGGGGATTATACAGTTACTTGATTCCTGACACCACTTCAGAAACTCAGTTTTACTGTTGAAGAAATTCAGCACTGCAGATCTGGCATGCCACAGCGTGTGCTGCCTAGCATGTAGTTTCTGTATCTTCAGCTGGTGGCTGCAGCTTCAGGGATGTTCACATAATACAAGCTGCTGGTTTAGATCACTTTACATGATGCTTAGCAATGTGTATCCTTAGCACATGAATTTGTCAGGCAGAATTCTGCAAAAGTGGCCACTAAAATGATTTCTGTTACTGTGCTTTAAAGGACTCTCATGATAAGAGCTAAAAATGTAATACCCTTGTTGTTGACTATGAGCCAAACACACATTGTGCCAGGAGAGATGTAGCAGAGAATTCCAAATCTGCAAATAAAGATGGGTAGAGACCCTACCCCTGAGGCATCCCGAGGCCAAAATACTGTCCCCATGTTCTTTTTACTCATTCAGAATCAAGTATGAAACTTTCTTTTCCTTGTCTTTGATGTAGAATATGAAATTACAAGCATCAGACCTTTTGGATTGCTGTGTGAGTTTGCAAGTCCAGCACTTGGTCTCACATGTCACTGTGCTCCTCTGCTCCCCCTGGAAGCGCTGCTGCCTGGGCTAAGCTGTGACGGTTTGGGAGTTTCCTGACCCTCCACACTTGTAAAATGACCCAGACTAGAACTCAACTGGCTGGAAGTTAAGGAATGAAGCTCTATTTACAACTCAGCACAATGTACAAGCAGATATAGACACTATATACAGGAATATTTACAGAAATATACAAGGTAAAGGGAATACAGAAACACAACTCCTCTCCCAGAAATCAGAGACCCCAGGAGGGGCTTCCAACCACCCTACCACCTTCTCCCCACCTCTATACCTTACCCCAGGGTTTGCCTTACA
>VWYK01069850.1:0-11222 GCA_013399775.1 Semnornis frantzii
GTGCCCAGGTGGCACAGAAGGCTAATGGCGTCTTGGCTTGTATAAGGAATAGTATGGCTGGCAGGACTAGAGATGCAATTCTACCTCTGTACTCAGCACTGGTGAGGCCTCACCTCTAGCACTGTGTGCAGTTCTGGACTCCTCACTTCAAGAGAGATACTGAGGTGCTGGAGCAGGTCCAGAGGAGAGTGACAAGAGTGGTGAGAGGGTTGGAGGGAAAATCTTATGAGGAGAGGCTGGGGGAGCTGGGGTTGTTTAACCTGGAGAAGAGGAGACTCGGCGGGGACCTTACCACACTCTACAACTACCTGAAGGGAAATTGTAGTAAGGTGGGGGTTGGGCACTTCTCTGAGGCAGTCTGAGACAAGACAAGAGGGAATGTCTAGAAGCTGCACCAGGGAAGGTTTAGGCTGGCTGTTAGGAAGCACTTCCTCACAGAAAGGGTGATTAGACACTGGAATTGACTGCTCAGGGAGGTGATGGAGTGTCCCTGGAGGTGTTTAAGGAAAAACTGTATGTGGCACTTAGTGACATGGTCTAGTTGATGTGGTGGTGTTAAGTCATAGGCTGGACTTGATGATCTCAGAAGCCTATTCCAGCCTCAATAATTCTGTGATTCTAAAGCATAATGGGCTTCTCTTTCCAAGTTGTTTCGATCAGAGTAACAACTGTTTCAGGTGTGGTTCCCAACAGTGGGAACATCAGTACTTTGAGGAAATAGCTGACGGAAAAGAGATTTGCAGCAGATTTTGATATTCAGTCAGATGATGAAATTTCTTGTCCCTTATCTGAGACATTCCATGCCAACAGAATGTGTTGTTAGCAACGATAATGGTGTAGTGTTAGCCATGCAGCTTTGCACATTTGAAAATCCCTTAGACAAAAGCATCGCAGCACCGAGTTGCAGAGTACACTGAACGTGACTAACAAGGAATCAGTGTTAACTATGCCAGCAGCTGAGAGAGCTGCTAGCGTAGTTCACACTGCGTGTCACACCCAGAGTATAGCAAGAATATATTTCTGTTTAGATACAAATACTTGTCTCAAGTTCATGCTTAATGTCAATGTCATGTTCATGGAAATCGAAATACAAAAACAGGAAAGCAGTCCACCCTTTTCAACTTTTCTCTACAGTAAAGGGAAAATGCAGTTAAAATGATTCACATGCTCAAAAAAGAATCCAAGTAAGGAGGAAGGACATTCTTTAGCTTTTCCTTCTTCATCAATCCATCAGCAACAGAGACTGACTTCCCAAAGCAGTGCTCACTACTAGCTGGATAAGAAAAGCGGTAAATCTCTCTCATATGAAAGATGAAAGCTTTAGCTTACCTCCCAGTGAGACTTTATGGATATCATCAGTAGCTCAAGAGTAAAACAGAGCTAAAAGCATCACAGTGAGCTGCACTGATGTGGCAGAGCTGTGGATTCTCAGCATAATTTGAGACACACACTTACTCTTATTCCCCTCTGAGCTCCTTGCCAGAAGGAAGGCACTGAAGACCCATCGGCTCAAAGCATGCAGAGAAGTAGAGGGAGCTAGATAGGAACCATCAGTTCTTTTGGTTCTCTTGTTTAATTTTCTCAGTGGTATTTGCTGCATGTCTGAAGCACATTCAGAAGGCTCAGAGTTAGAATTAGGCAACAGGGATCATTTACAATTAATCACCAATTACTGCCTCAGATCAGAAACTGTGTTTCCAAAGAAATTTCCTCTCCAGCTACACAAATTACATCAATTACTGGGGCCTCAAAGACCAGTCTACTTGGTGTTTTCACAATTGAACATTTGTATAGTTATGACAGGAAGTCACTGTCCAGAAGAAAAAATATTGTATTTTAAGATCACTTCTGTAAGTGCTCATTCTCTTTCACCACAAGCAGAGAAAAAGTGGACAGAGAACAACTAAAACAGCTTCACTACAGCAAAGACACAGAAATCAATTGATTCTGAAGCTAATACCACAGGACTTCTAAAACCTCACCCATATCCATCCTTTCTATCCCCAAAAATAAAATTCTGAGAAATGAGAAAAGGAAACATTTTAACAACTGATGCAAGTTTCATTTTCTAGATAAAAAAGACTGCCTGCACAGAATATAAACTCAGCAGTACCAAGCTCTTATGGTTGATGAAAGCCAAAATTGAAGAACTAGTTAACTGCCTTATGCTGTTATCAGTAATGGAAAGGTAGATACGTGCAGGATGGCCCTGAGCTCTGATGACTTGAATCAGGGAGAACATATGGAAATCACTGTGTGGGTCCCTTCTACCCCAGTATTTTTCATGAGACGTCTCCTTTGATCTGGTAATATATCTGAAAAAGGATACTGATTTCCTTGGACTTTGATCTCACACAATATTGCTGCTTGAATGTTACGAGCTTAAAATACTTGCAATTGTCCATTGTCTTTTTTTATTAAAAAAAACAATTTTGTAAAACATTTGGCTGTGTGTTTCTTTTCCATAGTTTTCCACTAAGTTTTACTGAGCTACCAAAAGCTCAGAAGCCAAGTAAAAAGGTAACTTGCTTTCTGTTATCAAAAGTTAGACTTACAAACTACTTCTACACTAACGGCAGAAAAAAAGGATATTTTCTAATTTACAGATTTATCTCAAATAAGAAACTATTGCCCTGGAGGAATGTGCAGAGAGATTACACAAGAGTAAAGCCATAGGGGTTTGATATGGAGCTTTTGGTACTACTGATCACACTCTATGTGCTACAGCTCATTCCAAGTATAAGAAAAAAGTACAGAACCAGTTAGCTTTGCTTTGTACCATTTTGTTCCCATTCATTTTAACTACTTGAAGAGAAAATATTCCTGAAAGCATTACAAACCGATCTGCGTTCAGACACAATCAGTAAAATAGGCAAGGGACAGTACTAGGAATACTGACTCCTGTAACTTGTCTACCACAGCATTCTGGACTGTCTGGACATAAACAAACCAAGAAGAGGAACCAAAACATGACCAAAGCAATAAGGCTGCAATTTCATATACAAACTGACAAAGGTATACCCATTTTATTATTAATGATTAAAGGAAGATTATAAAAGACTCACAAGTGAATAGACTCAAAACAGGGAGATAAGTATGTATTCATGGGTATTTTTGTGCTGATCAGGAAGAAAAGGCTGAGAAAATGTTGGATTTCATTGAAAATACTATCTGATAAAAGTCTCTCTTAATATTAGACCTGGAAGGCTGTGCTGCAGTAGTATCTGCATACAATGAGCAGAAGAACACGGTATTCATGGAACATATTTATCACAGTAAAACTGAAGAGATACAAATACATAAAAAGGATGCTTGCTGCTGTCAGTGGAAACCCCTTCCTAGTTTTAGGAAAGGTACACCAAACCCAGAAAACTTAAAGGTAGCATGAACATCACAGTCTCGTCCCCAGGTGATTATTTATTTTCTCACACTGGGCTGTAAATCAGCATGATGACATTCCAAACTCAGGGAAAATGCTGAATGTCATGCAATGCCATCAAGTGCCAAGCACTGAGCTGCAGCTTTCTAGCTGAGTCACATAAGTCTAGTAGCATACTACAGGTGAGCATCTTAAGCTTTACTTTGCCATCACTCCTGAAAAGATCAAGAAATAGAAAGATGTCCAGAAAAATACATATATGTCTTGGGTCCTATGAATGTGTAACCAGAGATGCAGATCTGCATCTTTTGACTATTTCATTTAATTAAAAAAAGAAAAAGACAGTAGCATTGTCTTTAATCATCTTGACAGTCACTGGCAACTCTGCAAGTGGGCATGCTGTGTGGGACTCATCTCTGTGTGTTGGAGTGCACCTCCATGACAACATGCAGGCAAGCAGACAGAAGCTAGTTCTGCACTAGGTAACTGAGGTTCTACAGACAGGGCAGCTCTGCACACAGCTACCCCAGACACCTGCTCAAAATACCTGCAGACATAGATCTAAGGTCCATGGCATTTCCTGTCCTGGTACAATTATTGTGAATCCTCCTTCCTTTACATCAGCCTCAAAACTCATACCTCTGCTGATCACTTATTAAGGACTCACCTAGGCAAGCAGACTTGCAAGACTAAAAGATGAAGCAGTACAAGGTATCATAACCACACCAGGATCTGAAGCTGTGCCTGAAACCTTGTTTTAGAAATAAGTGAACAGAAAGGTCCAAAGAGGACCATAATAAATGCCCGGTATCAAATTGTTTAGTGTAGATTAAGATTACATAACTTGCTCATAATTTTGGTTTTGCTAAGGAGGTACAAAACAGACCCATTTATACAAAGTGGAATACAATAAGAGAAGACATTGTACTACTTACGTTCAGAAAACAGCAAGCTCAGCAATGAGCTTCAGTTATTAAGAAAAACTGAACTAGGAAATCAGGGGAAATGGTTTGATGGCAAGGTCAAGCAGAAAGAAGAAGAGTTTCCATAATGAGGTACTTACTATTCACTAGCAGTGCTCAAAGCAGGCATTTACAAACTGGAACAAACTGGGTAATCTGTTTCTTTCAGTATGCTCTGTTTACCATAATGTTGTTTCTTGTTGAGAATCTTGGGTGAATAGCAACTTTATGCTTGGGTTTAACTTTGAAGAAACCTCTTTTTTGCTCTGAGGAGTAATACCTTTTTAAAGCAAAATGAACTAGAAAATGTCATGTCCACAGCACCATAAACCATTTCAGCACCATTTCAGAAAAATGAAAGTTTGAAAAGAATTGTGTTTTCTAATTTAATTTTCCAGCAATACCCAACGGTGGGAAAAACAGATAAATCAAACCCTGAAAATAATTACTAAGAAAATATTTATCTTGTCATTGTCTGCATTCTGCCTTCACAGTTCACAAGATGAAAGCATTTGTTGCCATCATTTGAAATTAGCAATAGTACAGAAATTAAATGGGATTGAGAAATACTGGTGAGAATTTAAACCCTTGCTTATCACTTACTGGATTCTGGATTTCAGCCATGCATTTGCATTTGCTGACCTTTTTTATCTCTTACTGCCATGATCTCTGGCCGAGTGTATTCAGAGATTATCAATTCACCATCAAGAAAAAAATGCCACTTTTCTAAGATACTACTTTAAAAGCTTAATGTTTTTGTCACACATCTCAAAAGATTTGACAGGTAAAGCTTTCTATCACGAAGTAAAATGTTAACAGAGAGTTTCAATTAAAATATGCAAACAAAAGTTACTTATCACATCATCTAGAGACCTCAGAGTAAACTAAATAATACCCAGAGTAAATGCCAGTCCTATGAATTTAATCTAACGGTACATGAAAATAGGAGGTTTTCTCCTTTTCTGTTTGTTTGCTTGGTAAGTGGCACTTGTGCTTTTTATTTGTTTGCTTTGGTTTGAAGATCAAGAAGTCTTTTAGCTATTAGTTACTTGCGATTCAGTGGAATTACTAATTAGAAAAATATGGCAACACAGTCAGTAGAAGGAGACCTTCATTGAACTTTTACACAGACTGTACGCAAGACAGAGTCTATTGTATCTAGATACAAGTGAAACGTGAAACTACATGCCTCCCTCTGGTCATAGAGAAAGACAGCAAGTCAGAGATTGGGCTAAATACCTGCTCAACTGCTGATAACAGAAAGAAAAAGTGTTCTGTTGCTTCCCACTAGTTCAGAGAATTATTGAGATACTGCTCATCAGAGCGCACATGCATAACCATACAAAGGTACCAATGAAAATTCATTGGCATGACATTACACTTTTAATGAAATGGTTCGCAATATTATTTCCACTTCCAAAGGGCCTTAAAGTCAGCTCTGTACTGAGATCTGGAAAAGGCAGCTGGAAGAATAACTTAAAATATCAAGAGTTGACATTGTTTTATTATCTAGTGAAACAAAAAGCCTTTCAAATAATGATTTTTTTTAAAAAGAAAAAATTAGTATCTCCTGGAGGATTTCTGCAGCACTGAAGGGTCACATTGCTTATTAGTATCAGACTAGCTGAAAAAAACCCCACCACTACTTTCAGTTGTCCAGAAGACAACATCAACAAAAGTATATATAGTCCATAAGGGTAAATCTCTTCTCCCTGGTGACAAATGATAGGACAAGAGCAAATGGCCTCAAGTTGCACCAAGGAAGATTTAGGTGGGCTATTAGAGACAACTTCTTCAGTGACAGAGTTATTAAAGACTGGAATTGGCTCCCCAGGGAGGTGGTTGAATCCCCATCATTGGAGGTGTTTAAAAGATGTGTAAATGTGTTGTTAAGGGACATGGTTTAGTACCAGACTTGGTAGTTAGACTTCATTATCTTAAAGATCTTTTCCAATCAAAATGATGCTATGATTGTGCCTCAGTACAACATACTGTTAACTGTCCAAAACCACATCTACCTGAGTTCTGTATTCTTTTAAGATCAAGTAAGACCATACTGGGTTTAGGAGAAAAATAATTATGCAATGCTGACAAAATTCACTGTTGTGCAACAATTTGAGCCATTCCTGGGTTTTTGATTGGTTTGTTCAGACGAACAGACATTCAAAATTTACCTAATAGACAAGTAAATAATGTTAAATTATGCTTACTACAGTAGACACATACCCCACTACTCAGCGCTAATGACTTCTGCAGTGTAGTGCAGATCCACAAGGCATCCTTATTTTGCTGGAGCAACAGTGGTCACAAAATGAACAGAAAAGATACCCTTACTGGGAATTTTTTTCATCTAAATTCACTGAGACATTTGTCCTGCTGGGGCAAAACGGGCCCTGAGCATTGCTTGCAATGCTGATAACTTGTTTGTTTGGCTGGGTTTCAAATTTCTCTCCTGCCAGTGCTCTATTTTGCCTCGAGGAGCAACTGAAGGGGTTCTGCTCTGGAGGAGCTTGACCTCACTTGTTTCTGGGCTATGCTCCTCCTCCTCCGGCGAGTACTGCAGGCTAGCCCCGGCGGGACATGTGGCTCCCTCCCGGGCTTTCTTTTCGGTTGGGCAGCATGTTCAGGTTCTGCTACCCTCTCTGCTTCGTGGTTGCATCGAGAGCATAAAATTGGAATTGTAACTTCCTCGTTTATCATCTCAGCGCTGATCTGTGAGTAGATGTGGCTACTAAATCTATTGGCGTCTCTGGTTTTCCTGCCAATAGCCCTGCCCAGGGCAAAGGGAATCCATTTTGTGGCTGGCAGCGGCAATTGCCTCTCCTCACCCCTGGATATTTGCATCCCTTTATTTCTTCTCTAAGCTACTTTAAAATTTCCTTTATGCCTTTTGTGTAAATGATTCCCGACTGGGTATTTGGACTTTGGTAAATTGTAAATAGTTCACTATTTAGGGGTGTGTATTTGTTTGGCATGGGAAGTCGTGTTAATAAAGTTTTAATATTTCCTGAATATCAAATTTGAATGCTCATAACACCATTTTTCCCACTCTTTGTCTCAGCACATGCTGCCTGCAAATGTAATGACTGGTACAATTAATGCACTGAACTCTATCTGTCTACCTGCCTACAAGTTTGAAATGCAGGTCTGCTATAATTACATCTGTAACGCTCATGTGGAAACCATATAACGTCTGCAGTGAAATTCACAATGATCATCCACAAATATCCATGTCCCAAGAGACTAGATAGACAGTTTCAACAGCTAGCAATTATGTAATGTGAAACGCTTGATTTCTCTGGCACCACACAAGTGGAAGTGAAAAATGAGATTTCTAATCTTCAGAAATGGGAAGAAAAAGAAAAAAAAAGAAAAAAAAAAAAGTTCCATGTAGCTATCTGTAAAGCAAGAGAGTAGAGGATTCAGCACTGGCATGCTACCCATGCAAGAGCAATACAACCCTACTCTCTCAAGAGAAAGCTGTACATCACAAAGCCTGCAATTTGACTCTGCCAGGTCTCTCCTTAGCATAAAAGTGGTCTAAGTCATGTAAAGCATATTTTAATCATCATATCTTAGCTCTTCCTCACTTCTCTGAGGAAAATAATTAGACTGCTAACACTGTGATAATCTCCATTACACACCAAATTGCGGTAGTAGATCCAAAATGCTGAAGGCATCAGAGCTTCTTCAATGAAATGGATGACCCAGATAATCCTGTTATGCCTTTTTCTTGGAGGTGGCCTAAAAACACTTTATGAAGCTTTTCAAAGAACTGACCCAAACCAGATGTCTAAACTATCAGCCCCCATGCCAACAGTGAACTGACATTGAGTGTACCAATGATTTAAAGCAACTGGAAGGGAACCAACTGTGTAAGCTGATAAGTGCAATGAAAAACCTATTTGTTTTCAAAAGGCTCCTTCATAAGGCAAAACACATGACTATATACTAGAGTTCACATTAGAAAACATCGTGATGAATCAGCTTCTCCAAATGAGACTCTATCAACAAAAATCCAGTTGGCCTAGTATTCGGGCTTTTGAAGAGGATCTGAACAGAGCAAAAAGCCTATCATCCTTCAATACCTATGTATGTCAACTATCAGTTTTGGGAAAAATGAAAGCAGAAACCAGTGAATGTATGTCCTGAAACCCCATTAGCTTCTACAATTATTACCCTAATGCATTTAAATAAATGTTTAATCTACTGATACCACTATTTTGGCTCAATAACATCAACACAGAACTGTCCAACATTTAATTACTGTTTTTTTTGTGTGTACTATGCTTTGATTTTAATGAGTGCTTTTTAGTTCCTTTAGGTGCCATCTTCATCCCTTAAGTATTCAACAGGATCACGTCGCCTTTTGTTGCTTTGAATAAAAACTGTGTACCTATACACAGCCATAAAAGCAACCAAAATACCACTTAGTCCAGAAAGCTAGTTCCTTTCTGCAGTTGCATCAGCAGTATCATTTTGTCTATCACTTCTACACAAAAAAATCTTTGCACCAAATCTTTTGTAATCATGGGCAGAAATAGCATCATTGCTTCATTACTTCTCTTACAGAAATACCTCAGCTTTTTTCAGACTAATTCAACATCTGAATAGATTCATACAAAAAAATATCCAATAAGCACAATTCATCCTTTTCTAAGGACAAGTGCAAGATATAATCAATGTGTGCGCTTACACTATAGGCCAAACAAATGTTTTATCTTAAGGGAAGAATACATTTTCAGGATGCCTGTAAATAGTCACATAGATTTGACCAAAACAAACGGTTATGTTATCACAAGTACCTTTCCACTGGCAGATGTTCATGGAATTATTTTACATATGTTTTTCTTTCATTCTCAATCTATGTAGACCCTTGAGACTTCTTCACAACCCAATACCAAACACTATGAATGTGTCCAAGACAAGTTGACCACCTTTGGCTCACACCATGATCTTCTCAACCAGCTGACAAATCCCACACGAGAAATCCTTTCTGCATGCCAGCCACTGCACAGGAAAGGAAGGTGTCCCCAGCCTCAAGAGGAAAGGAAAGCAGGCTACACAAGCAAAGACTGACCAAAGCAGCTCAGGTTTAGGAGAAGTGTGCCTACAAACACCACTGCATTTCTAACCAGCAACATGCCACCAGGATTCACACCCTGCTCCTCCTTTGCCCACATGACCCACAGGGGCTTGCACTGGCAGTTCAGGATTTGGTACCAAATGAGTAAAGTATTTGTAGTACACTTGCTCTACTTACTGCAGAAGCTGAAATATGCCACCTATGCCCACTGCAGAAAGGGAAAGGAAAAGGTTTCTCTTACCATTCAGAAATAGGTTTGGTAGATACTGGGATGGAAACAAAGAAGACATTTTTAAGATCAGGGTGGTGAGTCACTGGAAGAGGTTGCCCAGAAAAGCTGTGGATGTCTCATCATTGGAATCATTCAAACTAAGGCTGGACAGGGCTTTGAGCAGAAAGTGAAAGATGTTTGCCTGTGGTAGGGTAGACTATGTGAGTTTTAAGGTCCTTTCCAACCCAAACCATTCTATGGTTCCATGACATGAAAACACTGCTCTTTCTTGTTTTTTTTTTTAATCTTCTCCCTCCCCTGGACCCTACTCCCAGCCAGGTAGTGTTGATCCATTAGCTAGGTTTGTACACAAATCTCCTATCTCATTAGTTTTTGCCATTGGCCATACCTCATCTTTTTCCTATTGCCTGACTGTAGCAGACAACAATTTAATTTATTAGGGACTACAACACCTGAATTTAGATAAAAGTCAAGTTAGATATGACCTCTGCATCACAGGCAAACTGGTGTAGTTGAACAAAGGCTGATTTTAAATTCTGAAAACCCCTCATAATGCTAACTGCTACAGACCCTGCATTTAACATTCAGATTTAAGCAGGACATATTTTAAACGAAGAAGCAAGAAAAACAGGAAAAACACCAGTACATAAAATTTCTTGCAGCTTCACAATGCTTTAAGCAGAGAGTCAAAAACCTGAGAACCTTCAGTCACTACAATACTGAAAGAGTTTTCACAGTATTTAAAACATTCATTATAGCTCTTTGCATGCATGTTACTCATATCTACGTCTGCATAAATTCAAGAGTAAGGAATTAGTACTGTGAGTTTAGCCCAAGGTATATACATATATACTAAAGGTGGTGAATGAACCTCTCAGGGCTCTGCGCAAGAGCATTTTCCAACCTACATGAAAGAGTGTGCATGAACTGATGATCTAAAGACTATCTGCTATTTTATTGATAACTTTTTATAAAAACTGAGTTGAAATAGGCAAAGAAAGACTTTATTACGTAAGTTACTTTCTCCTTTAATTTTACAACTAGCAGCATGTCCAATATAATTACTTATAATAAATTACCATATGATTGAATTTCTCTTTTTATCCAAAAAGCATTACGAGCATCTGATGTTCTACTGATTAGAATGTGGCTCAATGTCTGTAATGGAATTTTCCACAAAAAAATATCCTCTGTTAATTCTGAGAGAGTGATTACAGAATGAGAATTGTAAACACTTTCATACCGTCTCTAAAACTGAGACAGAAGAGGACATAAATTCCTTGAGACAACCTTAATGACAAGTATACAGAAATGAATCATGCTAAAATTCAGTGAGATTTTTAGGAACTGTGGTGGGATGCTAGGGGGAGATTATGCTGTAGTGGAAGGGGTAATTAATTACTGCGAGATGATATTTTTAAAATATTAATATAGTTTACTAATATTAAATATTCGGAACTTGCAGCACCCTGATCACCAAAATAAAAATAATAACAGGTTCTTGCATCATTATGGAAACTATATACAGGTTATAATAGGATCTAGAAATAACTACTAAATATA
>VWYK01069853.1:0-14428 GCA_013399775.1 Semnornis frantzii
CAAAACAAAACAAAAAACCCACTGAAGATATGACAGTGGGCACTTAAATTTCTCGCTTAGTCATTTGATTACAATAGCTGCAAAAAAAGGAAGAGTGCAAGGCATTTCAAGATTCTCACAGAAGCAGCACTGTAACCAGTGCCCCTCATTTGTATTTCAAAATTGCTCCAAAGTTTAATGTTCTGTTGCTTTCATTATTTGATTACCCACTTGGAATCTAAGACTTTGTATCTCTGACACTGTCATGCTTTTGTTGGGTTTTTTTTTCACTTGGTTATAAAGCAGTAGTGATTTAACTCATCGCTGCAGAGGGCTATTTGCACTGAAAAACTGAGAATGTCCAAGTGTTTAGCTGTAGTCCACTACATGAGCCTGCCATCTCGTTTGAGCAGTTAATTTGTTTGACGTCATGGTATCACATTCAAGAACAGAATAGCACAGTTTTGAAGCCAGAAGCTCTGTGTTGATCTAGTTCAACAGGACATGGAGCAGAAAATAGCACTTATTTCTGTTTCATTTTTTATGTTGTGGAATAACTTCTGCTGCTGGAGGAGTGGTTTACAATTTTACTCTTTCCATAAGAGATGACCATGGGAACTTCAATGAGAAAAATGTATTATTGTGGCTGTTGTGAATGCTGAAATGTATCTTAATGAAAATTAATGTTGTTACTCTTCATTTACAAAGCGAAGCAGCAAACTTGTCTTTCATAAAACAAAATTGATATCCATTCTGTGATAGAATGCTAGTTAATAAGAAGATAATTATTAATAGTGCTAAAAATTTGTCTGTAAAGAAGTGCTGGGACAGATTTTCATTAACTGCATGTGGACATGAGTCAGCTTGTTTTATGTTCCTGAGTAGTTTTACACCAGCAGAGGTGTGGGCAAACCAGTGTCTTTTACACCTCCGCCCTTCAGAAAAATAGTGCACTTTCAGCTACCAGAAATCTTTGAAGGAATGTCTTACTGCCCACAATCCATGTGAAGTCCATTGCATGCTCCGGTCTTATTTTGTCGTTCAATTTTGACGCCGATTTGTGTTTGCAGGTGTGAAAGCTGTGGTGCTGTCTTCCACTCTGAGTGCAAAGTAAAGGCTGTGCCATGTCCCAGGTGTGTGCGTAAAGAATTGCAGAAGAAGCAGAAGTCCTTCTGGAGGCGACTGAATATGGATGAAAACTTTGAAGAGTCTTGCAACATGTTTGAATTGTCATATCAGAACACATGAGGTCCTTAAGGCAGTGGCCAACCTGAAGAGAATTCCTTTCCCAGCTGCCAGCTCGAGCAACTTGTCAGCTTAGCCAGGCAGAAATCTTTTGGCAAAATAATACGTGATGTTCTTCTCCTGTGAATAGCAGCTGCCGAAGTGGCCATAAAGCCTTGTTGGCTTTGAAATACCAATGGCTAAACTGCATTTTGCTTTCAAGTCCAACTGCTAACTCTCATACAAAATGTGGTTTACTTAAAAAGCTTTAGATTTACCTAATTATCACCTAACTTTTTCTTTTCCACCTCTGGAGAAGACTTTTCCTCAAGGCAGAAACTATTTACTGCCACAACTACATTGGTTTTTTATATTGTTAATTTAGAATTGATGAATCATCTTATTTATGTGTATTATTTATTTATTTATTATTAATGTTGGCAGAAGGTCTGCCAAGGTGTTTCACAGAACCCAATAGGACAGGGATGATTTTTAATCCTTATGTGGACGCATGGCTCCATTTCCTCATGTTTCAAGTGTGCTGTTTTTAAAGAATCAGTGCATTTACACATCAAACCTCCCTGAGGGAATAGAAGTATCTCCCATCAAACCTTTTTTGGGGTGCTTGCAAACCTAGGATGCAGAATATTTCCTTCAGCTATGTTTATGTATTTATAACCACCCCAGTAAACTACTCCATATGCAGATAGGCAGGGGACTGGTTTTGCTCAGGCTGGGTGTATTGGTTAAGCTCCATCACAGAGGTGCATTGATGTTTACATTGATTATTCTCAATCTTTGTGAGGCCCTGTCCTCCTCTTCAGTAGTACATCATTGGTTCTGACCTCCTGATAGTCTCATGTTTTAATACATTTTAAGTGTCCACATTGGTTTTTATTTTACTTCACGAATTTTACTTCAAATGTTTATCCAAACCAAATCTGTTAGACTGATAGTGAGGAAAGTGATCCTGCCCATATTAGTTAGAAAATATCTCCCAAATGCTAGCTTGCTGTGTTCATGTGCAATTATGTTCTGGGTTCTCTCTGAGCTCTGAGGGATTTTATGCTTCTGTAGTGACTTCCATGCTAGAGAATAAAGTTCCTCAAGGTATTGCTCTGCTGCACACACCTGGAACACAGGGTAGTATTAACCACAGTTAATATATATATATATTGTAAAAGGGAAGTACATGATGGATTTAACCAGAGAGATGTCATCACTAGCAGTATGTTCGATTTGTTGCAGCTTAACCTCAAGTGAGCACTTGGAGATTGTCCTCCCTCTAGTGCACATTCTAACTCTTTCTCTCGACACTGCAGTAATACGTGTATTACATATATATGGATGAATTCACATACACACACACACACCTCTAGATGCACAAAGCAAGTATGGTTTCAGGAGAAAAAAGCCAGTCACATGCATGTGTATTCCTCTTCTCTCACACAGGCTTGTGAAAATGCAGACTACTTATCCTTACTTTGTATAGTTATAATCTGTAGGCTGTTTTATTCAAGGCAAAAAGCAGTCTTGATCATTGAAACACTTCACTAACTGCTGAAGTATTTTAAATAAAAGACCAAGGTGCACCATGCTTATGTTAGAATGCTACAAGTTACCTTGTACTGAAGTATAAGGGATTACCTTTTCCAGCCTGCAGTCAAAGAAAATAGCTGAATGTGAGCTTTCTCAAATTTGGCTGCAACTTACATATATGTGTGTATATATATGTATAAGCATGTTTATGTCTGTATACATTAGACAACCAGTGCCTTTCTTTTCCAGAAGTCCCTCTCTCAGTGGGATTCTTTGGAAAGAAGTGAGGGTTTCTCCATGTTCTTGGCAAAGTAGTATAGGGATTCCCATGTTTAATAAACCCAGTGAATCACCCACCTTTGTCGCCAAAATTAATACTTTCCCTAAACAGTGATGTCTCTGTCTCAGCTTACTGTTTCTAATGTGAAATGAGTTGCTTTCAGCTATCATCCTTAAACACATAATGTTACTTGCAAGTCCATTCCCACGTGAAGAATTCCCTGCATGTTCACAAATGCAAACACTGGGGAAGCATTGTGGAATTAGTCATGCAAACAGGAACTGCAGTGGTGCTGGCTGAATAAACAGTACGCTCCCATGTTTCTCAGCATGTGTCGCTACAACTAGTCTTGTGGCAAAGCCAGTAGCTCTGAAACAGTCAAAATGTGTCAAGTACCGTTTTTAATTAGCTCTAGACATAAAGGTGAGTCATTAATGAAAAGGTGGTGTGTTTCATATCTTTGTGCTCTGGTATTTAAGATACCTCACAGCACTGTTTCACGTCCAACTTCATTTACAGAAGGCTACTTGTGTGTACTGTCAAAAACCCTGTGGAGTTAAGGAATCAAGGTTCAGGCATTGCAAACTATTAGTTACTTTGACAGATGTCCTGATCTCCAAAGTACCAGTTGTTTGGGTGGTTAGATACTCTAGCTGAATTCTGGAATGACGATGTGGATGGCATTGGCATTACCCTGGGTTTGTACAGGTATGACAGAACAGTTTCTTTGCTAATTGAGATTTGCAGGAAAAAAAAGTGTGGTTAGCAACCAAACTGCTGGAAGTGGTGATGGTCCTGTAGGCACTGCTGTTGCTAAAGTCAAAGAGCAGAAGTGTGCTGTCGCAATGTCCTCGCAGCATTCAAAGCTTTATGCAAGGGTATGTTTTACCATGAGTTAGGTTTGAAATTGGTGGTATGTAAACAAGTCCATTTCTAAAATAGATATGTGTTCATTTCTGTTAGAAAGGGTAATATAGCCTCTCATACTAGCTATAGTAACATCCATAATGTGGAGGATGCTTTCCTTTCAGAGCTCTTATCCAAAAAAATTGAACAGGCAAGGTAAAGTCTTCCATCATTGACTTTCATAAGCATAATGAAAGGCTTGATCCTGCCCTCAGAAGGTGTAGATGAGGTGGGAACAAACCCTGGTCATTTTTCAGGACTGCAAGGCAGAAGAGTAAACAAACTACTGCTCACATTGCTAACTCTCAAAACACCTAACTCTAGAAGGACGGTTCTTCTGCAGGAGCTGTCTGCTGGTAACAGAGGCTCAGCCCATGCCTCTGTAGGTGGTTCGGGTCTCAGATAATGCTGTGCCCTCGTGTGTCTCTGCTGTACTAAGAATGCTGCATGCTGGTCCACACTGCTATTGTTTCCCATTCTGCAACCCATAGCTTCCATGTGGCTCTGTTCTGCAGACTTCTGGGCGAGCATCAGGTGGAGAAGTACCTGGGATTTTTCCAGTTTGCACAGCTCTCTCTCCCAATACACACAGGTGAAATCATGTATTAGTACTTCTAGTTTCATCCTACCCATGCATGAAATAAATTTGAGTAGCATTTAATTGTGAAGTAAGAATGAAATGTGCTGTTTGTCTCCTTCAGAGAAAAGGTGCATTCATAGCTGATGGAGGGGGAATTGATCTGTGCATCCAGTTGCTGCTTTTGCTTTTGCAGAACTTGTAATCAGTGTAGAAATAGGATGTTTCACTGCAATGGACTATATGTTTGACCCTCTACAACTGTTTAGAAACTTGTCATCTCAGTTTAGTTATTCTGAGATCATTTTAATCTAGGGCACTGTTGAGATCCTTACTCAAGTCTCCATCTTTATCCTGACCCTCTAGCTGTTCTTGAATGAGAAGTAGGTCCTACTTAGGGGATGCAAAGCACAACTACGTTAAATATCAATGACAACAGATTACAAATAACAATGAAAAGATTAATTTGAATATCTAATTTGGGAATCTTTCTACTGCTTCTTTTGGTCTGTTTTAGGTGAGGAAAAATGGTGGTTTATGATGTGACAGTGTACTGGCTGGTGCATACCAGTATGAGCTCATTGCTGGGATGATAAGAATTGTATTTCCTAGATAAGTGAGAGAAGGTACTTTTCGGAGAGGAGGTTGAGTTTTTCACAATACTCCACAGGCGCTGATGGCCCTGTTAGGAGTGAATTATTAGGGTACCTCCAGAGTTCCTCCTTTTAAGGTTTCTCTTAATGTCAGGGTGCTGTGTGTATTATAATGGATTGATGGTAATGTCCTGGAAGGCTTAAAAAAAAAACAAAGCCGGAGGATGTCTGCTTAGAATGCAGTGAGGACGCTGCAGTTGTATTTTGGTTTGTCACTGTAGCGGAAGCCACCAAGTTTCATGGGCTTCCCAATGTCACAGCCTGGTTTGCAACCAGCTGTTGATCTATATGAAAGTAATGTGATCAGGTAATCATCATAATCTTCCCTCTTTTTACTGTTGCAAGCCAGTCCCCTCTCTCTCTCACCATCTCTGCCCCTCTCTGCTTACAGTGCTGTACTTACAACTTTGAGCATTATAGTTCACTGTGTTGCTTTTGAACCAGTTGAGTCTGATCATTCTCTCCTTGGTAATTTGCCTTCCAATTTTCTCTGCCTGTTAGGAGTGCCTTACAGTACTGTATATTAGTGTCTGTCTTTCTGGTTTGGATTTCCTGATTTGATTTGCTGTTTGATTAACTTGTAGGCTTAAACTGAAACCTTCCCATGTCTGCACATGCTCTTTGACAGGGGCAGCTCAGTAAATCATTTCACTTTTTCTCCCCAAGTAAGGTCTACAGGCTGTGTATACCAGCTCTGAAGATGCCAAGCTTCGTGGAAACCCCTCACTTTTTTTTCAATTTGGTGCCTTAAACTTTCAGAGGAATTTTACCAAGAGCACCCTGCTGTGATGCAGGGTGTTTGGCAGAGCGCAAACCCCTGGCTCCTGGCAGTTTCCATCTTGCTAGGAGTCATGACCATGGATTTTTTTTTTTACTGTCTGTGCTGTGAGAGGGAAATATGAGAAAGGATAGCACTGAGATGGTGTTGAGTTTTATTACCTGTGCTTTGGAGACTAGCTGGTCTTCCCTTCAGCCAGAAATGCAATTGTGCTTATGCAAGACCTTTAGGAGCTATGCATATATAATAACAGTAAGCACTGAGCATTAGAACAGGATCAGGTCACATGCAGCCTTGCTCCTCCTGGAGCCACTAGCCAGCCAACAGCACATGGTGAAGGGCTTCAGGACAGTGCTCCTTACCTGCCTGCCCTGCTGGGTCTGGTGCTGTGGGATTGAAGGCATTTCCCCAAAGCTTAATTTTAATGCAGCCTGATTCCCTGGAGGCTAAACCAGTGAGGGTTTGAGTAGCTTTACCTTAGAGAGAGGCTTAACCTGCTTAGATTTTAGCATTATTTGCTAAATTATGTGGCTAACTCCTCCAGCATGTCTCAGCCCTGGGCACATGTCCATACTGACTGTGATCTTTTAAGTCCATGTTTGGCACCAGTAGCAGGAATCCTGTTTGACATTGGCGGTGCTGTCCCTGCATTTTAGCAGCATTGTGAGGAGACCACCTGCATGATGACGTACGAAGTTCTTTACTTGAAAACTCTAGTGTGCACACGCTGGTTTTGGTCATATCTTAAAATGCCAATTTCATCCAAATTGCCTAGGGTGGCCATTAATCCAAATCAAAAGGCGCCACTTGCGGCAGCTTCAGAGAAATCCAGGCCTGAAAAGCTCTTAGCCGTCTGAGACCAGAGCTTATTAGGCCTCGTCTACGTGCACAACTGTCAGTGGCTCAAGTATTTATTCATGTGTAATCCATGCATTAAACCAATATAAATCCTTGAATACACAGCGTTGTTTTGGTGGGAAAAAAGGGTTGTTTCAGTTTTGCTTGTGCACAACAAAATCAATATTGCTTAAATTGATGTGTGTTCAGACTGTTTTTTTTAATGACATTGATACCCGTGATACCAGGTTAGTTTCTACCAGGTTTCTCTATACTTGAGCTAAGCAGAAGTAAGAATTCACATGCAAAATGTGCATTCGAAGAGTTTTAAGTGATAAAGGCAGCTTTCAAATCAGCGTTAGCCCAGTCGAGGCAGAAGCTGAGGGAAGCCAGGCATGAGCAGCAGAGTGCAGTGGCTGACTCCATCCCTGGCAGCCTGTACTTTCCTCCTGCTGGAACACTAGCTCACCTGCTGCACTTGTAATGGATTTTAGCATGGCTGGCAGTGGACCCTCAGTTTTTGGAGAACTGTTACATGTTTGTGTTACTTTGTTAACTTTTTGGCAACATCATTATCTGTGTTTCCTTGTCCTTGTGTTTGCATTGTTGTTTTGGTTTGTTTTTTGGTTTTGTTTTGTTTTTTTTTTGACAAAGATTTTTTAAAATTATCTGCAACTACTAGGCAGTGGTCTTAATTTATTATCGATCTGTAATGTTACAATTTAAATTAACTGAGTTGAATTGCTTGTTGACACTTGAGAGGGTTTATTTGGGTTCACTTGTGACAGCATCAAAGCACCACTCCCTCATGTATAAAGGCAACTCTCAATAAACACTGAAAAAACTTTCCTCGTCCTTTGTAATTTGTCTTGTGGTGGGTACTGCACCTTGGGTAGGACAAGCTTTGAAAGAGTGGTAGTTTCCTTAGAAATGCTAATCTACTGGTGAGTATTCCAAATCTACCCTAACTATGGTGTTTACTGTTCTCGAGTCAGGAGGTCTCTGGACATACTGTCAACAACCGCATCAGGCTTTGTGGGTTTGGATTCCCAGTTAAATCTCTTAAACATTTTTTGAAAGCCTGGATTTGTAATGGCACTGACTCTCAACAGCTCCCAGGGGGCTTATTGGGATATAGTGTTGTCAGGTACCTTTGGATACAGAGCTCCAGAGGCAGTTCCTCATTGTGTGGTTGTCATGTGGACCTCTGTCCAACCTCGGGGCCTTCAATGCTAACTAAGGGAGATATCTTCCTGCTGCCCTGAAGGGACCACTGCAGTACTGGTCCAAGGGCTCTCAAACCAGTGGATGCAGAGGCAGGCATGATTCCTCCTTCTTTCACTGAACCAGCTGAGGAACTTCTGCAGTTCCCTGTAGCTGTGGGTTTGGTGACTGTAAGTATTGCAGCACTGAGCCATGGTGGAGCTCATTGGCCTAAACCCCCTGCCTGAGGACCCTGAGAGAAATCCACACCTAGAGCCATGCTTTCATGGTCTTCAAAGAAAATCATATACCCCTCCCTCACTGCTCTTCCTGCCACTTCTTAGAAAGACCAGTAGTCCCACAAGGAATGTCAATCCTGTCTCCCACAGGAACCTTTGAACTTCATCCTTGTGATGAAACCACCTACAAGCAAGGAGTTAATGTTTGACCAGGACCACACAAGCTGCACGAGAAAACCGTGTGCAAGACCTTCTCTTCCTCCTTATTTGCTTTACAAGGTGAGCAAATTCCATTATGACATCTCATTCCCCTTTCACTGCCACTTGCCCTCCTCACTTTGCCCTGTCAGAGATGGTAGGAAAAAGCATCAACACAGGGCAGAGACTGTGGAGTCTAGGGAGCACTGGAAGGAGAACTTTGGTTGTTTCATTTTCTGTGTTTCTGTGTCTGTATTTACACAGCTTCTTCTCTTTTTGCCCCTTCTCAGCATCCCTGATGTGCTCTGTTACTGTGTATGAGCTGTCACTGAAACAAGCTGCTGAAAGTACATACTCCAGTAGCTGTCATGAGCAACTTAAGGCTGGAGTCTGAAGCAACATTTCTTTTGGTTTCAGGAGCTAGTGGTGGGATTTTTTTTTTCCTGTTATACATTGTCATTACCTGAAGTGTAACTGCCCATAAAACCTTATATTGGCAACCCTTGACTCTTACACACACATCCTGGTAAGACCTGGATGGTTTTTAGGGTTGCTTGGTTAGCCATTGGTGTTCATTTACCAGATAACCTTTAATGTAGCAGGACATGGAGAAACCAGTCAGACTGGTGGTAGTGCCCCCTCCATGTTCCTTGGGGAACAGTAGCAAAGTGGCATCTGTTTCTGATGCTTTAACAAGGAGGTAAACTGGTATAGGGTATCTTCCCACTCTGTGTGATTGATACACCTTTTGCTAGTGGGCCAAGTCTGTTTTATAACTGTGTAAGCTTATGTGTTTGGGAGTATCGGATCAAAAGCAGATCTTCTAACGCCTTGGGTCTAACTACCAGTCTTTTGGATTTTGTACTTCCATGTTGTTGTTGCGTGTTAAATGTTTTATAATGAGTTGAGCTAAGAGAGTTGTTTATCTCCGATGGCCAAGTCCCATGAGTGGCACTTGGTTCATATTATGATTCATATCACCTGAGCATTCCAAGCCAAGCTCCAGCTCTTGAAGGACAGGACAGTTCATTTTTAAAAGTTATCTTTACAGATCTTGGAGCAAAATTAAAGGTTTGGTTTATTATGGGAAGTAGACTGGTATTCTAAAAGGTGGCAAAACTGGAATGCAACTCTTCTAGGAATAGGTGACAGTGTCTGGAAGTTCATGAAGTCCTGAGACATTGTCTAAAATAAATGGTACAAACTTGTTGTGCAGAACTGTGCTCTGTGATCAAGGAAATGCTAGGATTTTTCTTCCAACTTGTCCATAATGTGTATGATACAACTCCGGTTACAGTACAGGTTAGCCTAAATTGAACTAGCTACCTCATCCTTTCCTTAGAGATGGAGAGAGGGATCTTCTAGGTCTGAGACTTACTACACCTTTTCAGTGAAAGGAAGACTGCAATATTCTGGAGTGTGCATGCATAGCTTTGAACTGTCTTTTATAGTTCTTGTTTAACTAAACACACTCCAAAATACTGGTCCCATCTGGAGGCCTAAGCATTACCAGTATGCGAAGGTGGTGAAAAGCATCTCAGATAATTAGGTGTCACAAGTAAAACCAGACAAAGTCTCCAAGGCAAGTGGGAGTAAATTCCGACCATTTTAAGCGTGGACAAATATAAAACTTGGCATTGAGGCTATAAACATGCTAAAATGTCAGTCTACTTACTAAGTTACTTTTGATTTTCCGTAATTGAGTTTGAGGCATTAGATACAAAAACCATTAGATAGGTTGTGAGACTCATTTGGAAAGCAAGAGAAGTCAGATAAGAGCTGTGTAAATGGCTGAATTTTCACTGACTTTCAAGTTCCCAGATGTTTATAACGTGAGTACAATATGATAGGTAAAAGACATATAGAAGTGTTGCTGAGCACGTGATTTGGTGGTAACTTGGTATGTTAATGGTTGAGCTTGATGATCTGAACCAGAGCAAGTCTGTAAGTCTGTGATTTACGGGTGAATAAATGTTGCTTAGAAATAAGGACGTATAAGTTGCTGAATGTGTGTAACATTCACAGATGTAATAATGTGCATACCTGAAGTGCAGCGACCAAGTCATGGACCATGATGATGTCTCTCCACTGAATTGCACTTTGCCCTGCAAGGTGATCCCACTGATTTCTGCGAGTGGGAGGCACAGAGTTTCATGGGACCATTCTGTCATCATACTTCAGCATGCAATTTCTTGTGATACTGGTGGATGTTGTTTGTTGTGTACATATCGCAAAATGTCCAGTTCTGGCTTGGACTCTGCACTTCTGAAGAGCACTCCTCTCTTTGTGAAAGAGGCAGAGCTGGGCTCTCAGTGTTCAGGGACGTGAGCTGTAGCAGTGTACAAAACTGTCAGACTCCTTGTGAAATGTATGTGCATGTAGCACAGAGTTAACTTTGGGTGATAATAGGTAAAAGAGGGTGAAGCCATAATGAAATATGGGTCTGTACTGTAGGTATTTACACAGTATTGACATTGTTAGCTGTGCTTAGAGATTTATGTCAAGTGTTACTGCGCTGTCATAAAACAATAAAGTACTTCTGTGGAGGGCTTAGGGCAAAGGGGAGGCAGAGAATTCTCGCTATATAAGGCCCTCCTCCAGCACGGGTGGTAATACATGGGAGTGTTTCCATAGCCTTTTACAGGAGTTGTTTGGAGGCCTGCTGTGGGAGTGTGAGCAGAAGTAGTATATTTACTTTGTTTAGAGCAGATAACGAGTGATTTTAGACTAGATGTTAGGAGGAAGTTCTTTACAGTGAGGGTGGTGAGGCACTGGAACAGGTTGCCCAGGGAGGTTGTGGCTGCTCTCTCCCTGGAGGTGTTCAAGGCCAGGTCGGACAAGGCCTTGAGTAACCTGTACTAGTGGGAGGTGCCCCTGCCTATGACAGGGGTGTAACGGGATGTGGGTAATTAATTACTGTGAGACGATATTTAAAAATATTAACATATAGTTTATTAATATTTAATATTCAGAACTCGCATCACCCCGATCGCCATTTAATAATAATAACAGGCTCTTTGCAACACTGTGGAAACTATATACAGGTTATAATAGGATCTAGAAATAAGTATTAAATATATACATTAATTGAACTCGATTTAATCTGGAAGAGAAGACTTTGCAGTCAGTATACCGCTTGCTGCCAGTATGCCGCTTGCTCACTAGATGGACACAAGGAGCAACTTTCTGCTTAGGGCAGAAGGCAATTAATAATTACAAGAGGCTTTTGGTATTTACTCACAAAAATATCTGACAGTACCCAAGGCTCGTAGCAGGGTTACTGTCGGTAGCCGTCAAAGGCTTTAGAGTTTCCCCAGGCTTCTGGGCAACTGGAGAAAGAAGACAGACAATCTCTGACCTGTTCCTGGCTTTCTGGACGATCTGTGTTCTCTCCAGGGCTTCCGTCTGGGCAGAAGGCTTCCAGGTGCAGGCAGGATGCCTTGCGGTGTGCAGTTTGGGCACGGTGTCACGCCGGCTATGCAGGCCAAATGCGTGGAGGTATCACAGGCAGCAGGCACAGACACACCTTGTAATGGCAAAAGCCGTCTGTGCTCCCTGCTCATCTCCTTTTATCCAATACAGCCCGAGACGAATGGGCCTTTGGACACAGGATAGCCAATCAAATGGCAGTTAGCCAAGATTTGGCCATATTGGGTGAAGCCATAGGCTTGCTTTACCCTTTTTTGGGCAGAACACAGGCCTTGCACAAGGCAACTGTGTGCACCTTGTTTACTGCAGTTGCTGGGCAGGCCACAGACCTCAGACTTAGTGGCTCCAGGCTCTTTGTCCCTTTTCCCGCAGTTGCTCTCCCCAAAACAGAAGGAGGGAGAGCAGAAAAACGTGCCTGGGCAAGCCAGGAGAGGTACAAGCCCAATTTGGCCTGCTTAGGCCTACCACAACACAGGGGATTGGAACTAGATGATCCTTGAGGTCCCTTCCAACCTTACTATTTTATGATTCTATGATTTTGTCTCAGGGAGGGCATTCCCTCTACCAAATTTTAGGAGCCTAACACAAACAGTGGAGAGAGATGAGGGTTCCTCCTAGGAGCAGGGATGTGTCTGAACCAAATTGTTCTCTGGTGTTTTAGAGTAATGCTGACAAAGACCCATAAAAGCTGAGAGATGACATGAAGAATAATACTGTTCTCAGGCTTACCATGAGGTAAAAAGAGCAAGGCTTTCTGCATGGCATGCCCTGGAATCAGCACACTTTCACCTCTCGGCTGGTGCAGCTCCACATCTCACACTGGGCTCACAGTAGACTTCCCCTCAGCATTTTGACTGGAGGATCAGACTTTGCAGCTGAACTCGTTTATTAAGTAGAGGACCAAACCAAAGTGCCAGTCCACATTAGTCAGAACACCCAGAAATTTAGATCTAGGCACAGTGTCCATAGGTCTGCACTCCAGTTTGTCCTGCCTGCGCATAATCTGGTCTTCATGAGGTTGTGGCAAGATTTATTCTCCAAACCATGTTGACACATGCCACTTTTTAGTCTTGCTGCAGAAAAGTATTGCTCTTCCCCTAGAGGTGGTTCTTGTGTAATTGTTCCCTCTTTTAGATGCCACTTCATGGGGCAGTCTTTTTCTGCTTCTTTCCAGATGCAGAAGATAATTCTTTTCCATCAAAGCACTTAGCAGAAGTGTTTCCCACCATAGCAGTTCCATGGCTGCTTTGCAAGAGATAGGAGAGTTATCTCCTCTGGAAAATGCTTCTCAGAAGTCAGCCAGCTTCAAGAAATTGAGGCATCTCTATTGAATAGGGATATTTCATAGCCCTTTATAAATCTGAGTGTTGCTGCCAGCTTGCCTTTCTTTCCCTCCATACCTGCTGATGTTCTGTGTTCTCTGAGAAAGATGACGTGCACTGCTTGTGGGGTATTGAGCATCTGACCCCACACCTCTCAACTGCCCGAATTAATTTTAAGCTTAAGCAACTGGGTGAACCTTCCATACTTCTTTCCCAGAAGGATTACTCATGCCATTTCCTGGCCGAGTTTTTGTCTTAAAAGCAAGTAAGAAGAGCTGAGGTATGTTCCTTACTCTTAAGATACATTAGCCACTGAACTCCAGGACTAACTTCAGAGTCCATGGGCTCACTGCAGATCAGTCTTAGTGTGAGACTGGACTGATCCCTCCATTGCAGTCCTGGATCAGGCCACCGTGGCAATAAACAGGTTCAGTCCTGTAACACCAGGTCCCCTTTCATACCTCTACCCCTCAGCTGATCTGATACTGGAGATGTGGCCGCCAGGGTGTTCTCTTACTCCAAACAGCACTGAAGGTTCCTACTCCACAGGACCACCACTTACCCCACTGCAGAACACCCTGTCCTTGGATGACAGTGTCCTTGTGCCAAAAAAAAAAAAAAAAAAAAATAAAAAAAATTTAAACAAAAGAGGATTNCAAGCTCAGTTCAGTAAGAGGTGAGCACTCTCTCTCACTCTGTAACCAGAGCAGAGTGCTGCTGCACCAGCATCCCCTTGGCTTTGTGTACAGTCTTTTCCCATGAATATCTCAGTGGTGTCCTCATCACACGAGCTCTTCATCCTGAAACAGCCTGGGAGATTGAGGTGACTCAGAGTTCGCACATCTCTTGCTCTGCAGTGCCACCCGTTAAAATTATTTGCTTCATCCTTCTCAGAAAGAATTTGAGGGGCAATTTTGAACAAACTTCTCGGGACTGGCAGAGATGCGGGAGACGAAGCAGAGCATGTTTCTAGTTCCTCACACTCTTCTTGTGTGTGTGTGTGTGTGTGTGTGTGTGTGTGTGTGTGTGTGTGTGTGTGTGTGTCCCCGGCCCCCTCTTCCTCCCCAGGCGCACATTTGTCACCGCCAATTAGTGCATTGTTAGGGCACACAATGGCGCCGTGGCCACTGGAATGGGCTGCTTTTGTGCGTCTCCAGTCGGCTGTAGGGGCAGTCAAGATTCATTTAGGGCCTTACACAACATGGACAGAAAATACTATCAGAAAAGCAAAAGGGGGAAAGAAAAAGGGAGAGAGAGAGAGATC